>JABFOV010003487.1:0-16279 GCA_022817685.1 Aradophagus sp. ZL-2020
ATGCACATATCTTTTGTAGTTTTCGAGATATTTTAATGTAAAAAGAATCACGAAGCGATTGCCTGTGTTCAGGGGCACGCCGAGCCGGCCGAGCGCACTTCTGGTTATTGCCCGTGTCCCTTCAATTACGACGTTGCGCTCCTCGTTTTAAGATATTGATTGTCGTTTTCGACAAAGATTCTGTACAAATAACAGTTCCATATTTAACTATTTAACCAAGCATCTTTATGTAATATTATATTTTATTAAGATTTTATGCTATGACGTCATGAACCGTGGCGGTTTTCTTCGGATTTTCAAATTCAACGAAATTATCGAAATCAATTTAAAACGTTTTTCTACAATCTGAAATGGGTTTCATGTTTACAAATGTTAATTTTCAAATTTAAAATAATTTTTGGCAAACAGAAAATGGCAGTACATTTTTTTTTCTCTGAAAAACATCTAATGTCAAATATTTTCAGTTTAAAAGTTTCATTTTTCGCAATATATTTTTCAATTCTCATCATATTTATTGTACGTTATTATTTATTTTTATTGTTATTATTATTATTGTTACTTTTATTGTTGTTGCCGTTGTTGTTATTATTGACCTTGTGTTCAATGATATTGAAAAAGTAATAATAACAATAAAAGTATAGATGACCAACATAGCAATAACAACAACATAACAATAACAACAATGACGGCAATCTGAAATACTAGATTTCGAAGGTCTGGAGATCCTTTTCTCGTAAAAGTCCATAATATAAGTTCATAAATTCGTTCATATATAAGTTCATAAATTTTCATCATTGACTTATCGATTTTCGTCAATCATTCATTGCGGATTAGTAGAAAACACCGTCGAACTTGCGAAAGCTCATCAGTATTTTCATTGCTTTTCACAAGAAAATTGTAAAGGAAGCAACAACATTATGCAAATAGCCGACTATATCCAGACGGGTATTCTTATCCAATAGACATCTTAGATTTGCTGAATTGAATGTAAATTACGTTTCGCCTGGCGCCTGAAATAGATCCGTCGTCAAGTTCCAGTGAATAACATCTCTTTAGTCACCCCCCCCCCATCCCCCCACCAATCGGCTCTGTCAACTCGAAGACGTTAATTAGCTGCGAAGAAGGACTTCATTGTCATAATTGACTCTCAACCAATTGACATATTCGTGGGAAGCCGTCCCTCCACTTATCTTTCAATCCGACAATCAATCTTTTCATTGCCACCCGAGCGAGGACCGCACAAAAGTGTCGCGAAATTCAGTTCTTTTTTTATGACGGCGAACGAAACGGCAAAGTGGTTTTTACGAGCGGTTTTTACAGTTGGAAATATTTTCCCTCTTAAATTGGTGTTATGAAATATTCACAGTGTTTGAAATTTCGTTTCTCGTGCTTTTGAAATTTAATGAAGTTATGGCCTTTGACGGGAAATCATTGTTAAAATATTGAATCAACAGTTTTATGTATGGCATTGAGAGTCGACGGCCACGAAGTTTCTATCATTTTTGCGACGATTTCGATAGTGAAATTATGATGCTTGATCCGAAAATATGATAAGGATGACGGGAAATGAATTTGGGTGTGAAAATGAAAGATTTTTTGGGAATTCGATGCGTTTATGAAAATTGGGTAAGCTTTCTGAAAAAGTCAAACTTTCATAAAATACGATGGTGATTTTTCTCCGTTTTGGTACAGGAAAATCAATGTTTTTAACGTTATTATGAGTTTAGTATTTAATGTTTAATGTTTATTACATTTTACTAAAATTTTTCAAATTTTATATTTCACCGGAATTTCAAAATAATATATTACATTCATTATTATAATTCTATCTTGGTTCCATTATAAAAACAATATTAAACAAATTATATATTCAGTAGAGTCCTCTAGAAATTTACTAAAAAAATCCTGTCGTTTAGTTATAAATAATATAATATATATAATATAATAATATTTACGCACCTTGGAAGCGGACAAAATTGGAACTAACCGCTTCTCGGGCTGTAAGATCGACTTTACCGTCCGCTCCCTCGGTCCGTAAAATAGCGTACATGCCTCGGGCGCAGTGGCGCCCTCACCAATAATATACTATTATTATTAATAATAAATGTACAGTTTTTTTATTAAATTTTATTATTATTACAACGAATCTTCCAGACAAATCAGTTTCGAATTTCTCAACGTAACGATTGAATTAGCAACACACATATTTAGTTCTCGATTCGCGTCGCGAAATTCCCCCGGCTCTGCCTCGCCACGGTCGAAATAACTGTGACTCGAGTTTCGTTGAAATTCACATCTCTGCCTCTCTCTCCCGCGAACACTTGGCAAAACCGTCGCGAGGAAGTTTCGGCGAACAAAGTTTCCCTCAGCCTAATCAAACGGGTGAAGTTCAGTCCAAAACAAGAGAAAGGGGGGAGGGGGGTATTTTTATGCTCGTTTAAGGAAGGAGGACGATTCGCGGACGAGAACGTTGTGTCAACGCCAGGATCGAGTAAATCTGACAAATTGAAGGAAATTATCGAAAGGTGGCTAAAATAGAGATCGGTAAGAAAAATGAGTACAACATGCAAACAGTGCAAAAACAGTATTTCGCGAGTGTTTGGAATTAAGACACTGAAACGGAAAAAAGTTTTTTAAATTGCAATTCGCGTTTTAAAATAAAACATTTCATGTAAAGATTGTTCTTTATATTTTCATGTTTTATTTCAAAACACTTCTTTTTGCGGTGAAAATATCCGCTTTACGTTTTCCACGTTTTTTGATAAACGAAAATCAATTAATTATATATAATTTGATTACATATATATATATATTTATGAGTACGCAAACAATAACTGCACCTATAAATCTCCCACATTTAAAATGTAAAATTTACGTGTTTAATTACCCTTCGCTCGTTATTTTTCGATCGCTAATTTACATTAATTAGCTGTTAAACACCATACACTTATAAGTAATGTTTGGAATGAAGCATTCATTCGGGACAACGTTTCATTACCAAACGATTTTCATCCGCGATTCCTCATTATTAATCCTTAACCCGTTCAATCAATTTTTAATACCGGAAATGAGTATTAATTTGTCGCTCGTTCGGAGGCATTTCGGTTCTCTTTTTTTTCCCTCGTTTTCCGCGCCTCGCGTATATATCGCCGAAATCGCGGCGCATAACAGCTCGTCGGGCAATAAATATCAGTTACAATGGATATTAATTAGAGCTCATTTTAATAGAGGGGCAATTAAGGAAGTGGGTCGCGCGGCCGGCACTTAAGCCCCGCAAACGCGGAAAGGAAAATGCCCGGCGCCGAGATTCGAGGCCGCGCTTAAGAAAAGGAAAAGCGCGCGTGAAAATATGGCTGATATAAAGGCCGACGTCTTTTTCAACTCAAGAGGCTACTTTACGCCCGTTATTCTTTATTACCGCTTTTGCATACTATTAATATTTCTTATTTTTATCGTCGCGCCGCGCTCCCGGAAATTGAGAATCATTGGCCGCGGTTTTGACAAATTGCGAGCTGTTGTTCGGACCGACTAAGATTATTTAACGTCTTGACATTTTGTAACTAATATTAATTACTATTTTCTAATGGAACAAAACTTTCAGTATGAAAAAAAAAAAAAATTAATTATTATGCATCAAAAAGAAAGTAATTCACGTTTGACACACCAAAAGTGTCTCAATTCATCGCGAATGAGACGCTTTTAGTGACTGAATCACGAAAATTTTCTGAGAATGAGACACTTGATTTTACAGTGTAAATAGTGATTATGTGATTTTTTGGCGAATATTTGGTATTTATGTTGTATATATATGCCACATATATATTTGCTATATCTCACTATTATAGTAACATATATACGGCATATATACTCCTATATAAACCAAGTGTATGTCATATATATGATATAAAATATAAATAAAAAATATATATTTAACATATATATCCGTGGCACAAAGAAAAAACCAGTTAACACCAATTTTTGAAAAATTAAGTTTACACTAAATTCCACCATTGTTTCTATTATATTTTCATTTTGTCAGACTGGAATTGTAAAAAGAGATAAATTTTTTAAATTGTAATAAAATGAAAATTATAAAACCAATACTTTAAATGTATATCAAAAATTTTTAACACATTTTTCTTGATTTTACAGATAGTGGAGTTAACATGTGCAAGAAGTTTGCAACGTTTATTTGCAGCAATTCCAAATTTTCAATAAAAAAAAAATATACTTCTAACGAAGAAAATACACGAAAAAATTAATTATTTCATTTTATATCGCCCTGATATATATTTAAGTTTTGATTTTGATTGTCGATGGACGAAATTATATTTTAATAAAAATTCGTTGCAAATAAACGTTGCAAACTTCTTGAATATGGAGTTAACTGATTTTTCCTTATGACCACAAATATGTATATATACAGCGGCATACGTTTGGTATACCAAATTATAATAATTAAATTATAATGATTATATAATAATTGATCAATTCAAAATACATGTATTTTGGTGACAAATTAATCAATTTTTATCACTAGACATTGCAATATTTTTGTCTTTAATTCCCTTGTTTTGAAAATCAATACCTAAACCATAAAACAGAAATTATTTATCATCGACTGCGTTTAATTGTTACAAGACAAGGGGAAAGGAACAAAAAAAATGTTAAGATTTAACCTCAGATTTTTCTGCCGTCATCGTCGTGGACAAAGCCGGGCGCAATCGCTGCCGCAAGTTTTTGCCGCGCGCGTTCCATTTGTCACATTTGCGGTAATTTTTCATAAAATGTTTTTCGCGCGTGGCGCAAAAAAATAAATACCTCGCCTCGGACCGAAACAAATAGCGACCCGGCGAGCCGTTGACAAGAAACCGGGCGAATTTATCGAGCGAAGGTGCCCACGATTTGCCGCACGCTACTGCACGGAAGTAAGTCCGCTAATTTTACTGTTTGAATTTCGCGGGATTGAACATTTCCGAAAATTGAAATTAGTTGTTAATTCAATGAGATTTGCGTTTAGATTGTCTGCATTTAATTTACACGATATTCTATTAAAGGTCCAATAATTTTCTTTTGTCTACTTAACATCTGATTGAAAAAAGGAATGGATAATTATGCAAAAAACATTACGCATTTTTGTTTCGATTTCAGTGAAATAATAAATGTAATGATTAGATTAACTGTGATGAAATATTTATAGATGCAAATTGTATGTTTTTGATTTCTTTACCTTCATTTATGTATACAATTATATATAATTTATAAATAATATATACTAAAATCATAATAATGGTAATAATAATCACTTACTTTTTGAAATGTAACGCGTTACTGTTAGCGTTACTCGCCTTCGAAAATAACGCGACACTATTATTACGGAAAAAATTACAGTTAACGTTATCAAGACTCAAAAAATGTAACGCTTTTGAGTAACACGTTACTTGTAATAATATTTTTTTCGATGTTTAAGTCATTTAGTATCATTAAGTACTTGTTACCGTTATCATTATTTTGAAAAAGTAACATCAGTGTTATTTCTCAAAAATGTAACGCTTTTGAGTAACGCGTTACTTGTAACAATATTTCTATCGATGTTTTAGTCATTTGGTCTCAAAACTAACTCGTTACCGTTGCCATTATTTTCAAAAAGCAACATCAAAGTTACCATTTCTCAAAAATGTAACGCTTTTGAGTAACGCGTTACTTGTAAAATTACTTCTGATGTTTTAGTTATTCGTTTTCAAAAATAACTCGGTACCATTACTTTCAAAAGTAACGTCACACCGTTACTGCGGAAAAAAACAAGGTCAACGTTACCGTTCCTCAAAAAATGTAACTTTTTGATTGACGCGTTAATTTTAATATCTGATTATAATAACAATAATAATAATAACATTTGTAAATGATTTATATATTATAATAATAAATTTAAACTATTATATACAAAATTCTTTTTTTCGGATTTCAATATATTTCGTAGAATTCGATACAACTTTTTTTTCCTTTTTTTCGTAGTAATAAACTTTGGAAACTCAAAGGGCGTTACAATTTTTGCTCCTTTCATAGCGGAAGCAAAAAGTTGCCGAAAACGAGGCGATTGAAAATAAAGCGATTTTCGCACTCAAAGTGGTCCGATCTTTTTTCGCACGCACGGCACAGTTCATCGAAGATCAAAGGAAGTCAATTAAACGTGCGCGGTGGCGGTGACAATTTTCGTAGAACGAGTCGCGTTGTCGACTTTATTAAACTGTAACTGTTTGCACCCAGCTTATTTACCAGTTTGCAATTGTTGCCGTAATTACCTTCATCTACAATTATTTCTTATCGAAATAGCAATTTAAATTAATTGCACCAACATGACTAATCACGCAAATATTAGCAAACTAGCGAAATTAATTAATTGCAATATGCCGGACGTGCAAACGTTTTTTTTTTTTTTTTTTTTTTTTTAAACTGATTATTTTCATTACAAAAACCACGTGGCGAAGATAATCGAATCGGAATAATTTTGCGCCAAAACTTTAATGGAATCCGAAGACGGGGTTTTCGCGTGCAACAAAAAACAGGGACGCGAAACAATGACGAAATTAACGAACGAATAGACGTGTTTGTTTCTCCGAGCAAACGGGTAACAGCTGCGCGTATGACAGAACCAATTTGATTTCGTTAATTATTGAAAGTGGATGACAAAAAAAAAGCCGATGTCACTTATCGTCGGAACAACGGATTGAACGAATTTCGCCGCACAATGCGAACGCGCCGCGAAACAATGCGCAAACGCGAAGAAAAACAAATGAACGCCATCACGGAGATATTACGATACCGCATGAAATATCGGAGGCTTTTCATTACCCCCCCCCCCCTTCCTCCCCCCACAAAGTGTCTTAATTTAAGACAGCGATGGCAACAGCGATTTCGACGTCACGTACGCTCGTTCTCGCGTTGCACTGATTGGTTTTTGGGTATGAAAATTCACGCAACGAAAAAGTAATCGATTAATCGATTAATTGATAATCGCTGGATTGATCTGTTTCGGTAATGGATTATTATTGTTCACCCGAGTAAGAAAAGTTTAGTTCTCAATTTGATAAAATGTGACGAACAAAAAATCGGTATGGAAACGATCAAAATTAGTTTTACATCGAAACAATATAAAAATTTGTTCCATTAATGACGAGTAAAATATATTGATTAATAAATCCAATTTTGTTCACAATTAATGATTTAGAATTTATTCTATTTTGATCTAAAACGAATCAATTTTGATAATTTTCATTCCGATTTTTAGTTGGTCACTTTTGATGAAATTGCGATCTATATTGTTTTTTACTTGAATATAAATGAAAAACAAATTCATCATTTTCTTCAATTGATCATCTAGTCTTAGCAAACTTTATGCACTCCGTTGATTTTTCAATGATTTTTGAAATTATTTTCGTCACATCTGCGGGAAAAGTGACATTTTTCTCACTTGACAAGTGTTATTTTCATGATCAGTAAATTATTTTTATAATAAATGGAGTACGTTTGTCAGAAGAATAATCCACTTATTATAAACTAATTTTTTTAGAGCGTACATGTACATGTTTTCTTTAATTTTCAATTCAATTATATCAATTCAATTCAATTATACGCTATTGTATGTAATATAATATAAACAATAATTTCTGTAAGAAAAGTACAACTTTCCTCCCTTGGGATTTATATATTATTAAGTTTCTTATTTTTCTTTTTGCACATGAAGGTGAAGTTTCTAACGTTTATCAATCAACGAAAATTAATCATATACAATTTAGTAACATAAATTGTAATCAGAAATAAAAAAATTGTATTCTCAAACATTTAAATATTCTAGTTTCATACTTTAAAATTACCCAATGAAAAAGTATTGTTATTTGTATGAAGAAAAGTATATCAGATTTTATTTTCGTTTACTAATAAACGTTGGAAACTTCAAACTGGAAGTTTGTTCTGAGGCAACTTTTTACGAAAAAAAATTCTCCTTTTTTTTGCATTACAACCCATCGAAAAATTGCAAAGTGATATTTCGCAAGAAAAAAAAAAAAAAAAATTGATCAGATACCGAGAAACCGTTCAATCGCCGAAGTGAACAGCGGAGTTTGCGCGTAATGCAAAAACAACGGAGCCGGGAATTCGCGAAGGAATGTTTTTTTAATGGACAACGAAATAAGCGGAATTTTCGTTTCGCCCGTCGCGCTTTGTTTGCTTTTTCGTTTGCGTTCCTTTTGTTCGCGATTTAATTAGTCGTTGGGCGTTTATGATTTAGACGTCCGCGTCTATTTAATGCGCTGCGGTTTAATACGCGGACCGAATGTTTTCGTAATGAATTGCTCATTACCGTACAGTTACACATATTGCGCTCGTAAATATGCGTATAATGCCAACTAAACCCGCAGGTATTATGGATTATTAGGGAAATCCGACAAAAGAACGTAAAATTCTATAACAGGCCGGCTAAATCCGCCTGGATTTCGTCAGGATTACAGTGGCGAAATTTTATGGCAATCAGTTTATTGATTTCTCGCCGCGTCGGAAAAGTCCCGTCCGAATAATTTATCCCGCTCGGCTAATAAACGCCGACGAATGACATTAGCAAACAAATTAATATTTCCCTCTGTGTATTCTCGAGCGAAACAAAAATTGTGCTCAGGTTTGAGCGACTTTGATGAAACTCGAAATCGAAATCCAAATGATAAAAAGCGATCGATTTCAGATCGATTTTCGATTTTCAGAAATAAAACTGATTGATGATGAAAAACGTTTTGATTAATTAGATGGAATCCTATTTTGATATGAAGTTTCCAAAATTTTTCAGTAAATTAAAATTATATGAATGTAATTTAACTTGGTATATTATATTCATAATTGAAAATTTTTTATCCAAAAACGTAAATATATCAAGGCTTTTTTCAAAAACATATTTTGGTCTGAAATTCAATTTTGATCATTCTCATTTTGATTTTTAGTTTCATCGAATTTTCAACAACATTTTTAGTCGGTTTTCATAGCAAATATTGATGTTGTTTTTGAATGTCGATTGATTAATGTTTTTTACTACAGATGAGTTGTATTTTTTATTGCAACAAATTTGAGTCAAATATTCCTTAAATTTAAAATTCAAAATGAATTTTCTCACTCCGACTGAGTGATTGAGTATTTTCTAAGGAATTTTTGAAATATCGATGAAGAGAAATGTTTATGTTTGTATTCAAAGGATAGTTGGTGTAAAATCACGTATTAGCTTTAAGGTGAGTCATCGTAGACTTATTACACGAAAAATACAAAATAATTACATCTATGTCAACATGTTAAAAAGAGTTAAATTTGAAAAAAAACAACTGGATTTTTGTCATAGAAATTAATTTATTTATTATTTATTAAATATTATATGTATTATTATATATATTATAAATATTACTATATTATATATATTATTTATTATATATATAATTTATTTATTTATTAATTTATTATTAACCGAATATTCATATTCCAAAAAAAAATTCAAAACTATTATTAAACGTTGTGTAGAACAAAGAAATGTAAAAATATCTGAAAAATTAAAGTATACATACTGCAAAATTAAAATTTAATTTAAAAACCAATCAATAAAGCCAATCCGCATTTTGAATGAAGCAATTTCATTGGTTAAACTTCAAAGCTCAATTTTCATTCTACAATATGCAAACTTCAACATCACCTGTCAACCTTCAAACAGTATACGTTTTATAAAACATTTGATGTGCAAAAAATGTTCAAAAATCCGAGTAAAAATCGTTGTCACTTTTTCCACAATTGTAAAAAAAAAAAAAGAAAAAAAGAATAAAAAATTAAACAGCACAGAATGCTTTTTTTATAACTACATTTCACTTCACATTTCAATCCCCTCCAATTTCCGTGTCAAAATTATGCAAGAAAATGACAAACGAAATTTCGCTTCCCATACCTTTTTCCCAGCTTACATTTTTTTTCTTTTATTAAAAAGAACGAAAAAGCACAAACGTCGGGAACTTTATCTGCGCACATTTTAAAAGTTGTTTCATTCTAAAAAAAAAGAAACGAAAAAATTGGCGCAACAAACTGCACTTTAATTCGTATTACACTCGATGGCACCGAACGGCGCCTTAGTCGAATAAACATGGCCTTAACCATAAGAAATATTTCATAAACAAGCTAGTTGGTTTTATGGGAAAATGCGGTACTTAGATACACATTGGCTCAGTGTATCTAATAGAGTTAGCGAGTTGAGGATTACTGGAAAATACGCCGGCGCTCGGCAATTGCGGTAGACCTGGCGGTGGGGGGAGGGGGCGGGGGGGCGGGGGGGGGGGGGCGTACACACCGATGGCGCGCCAACCGGTGGTTCCCGTTGGTCTGCGGGTTTTATCGCTGGATTAGCATTGCTTTACATTGCCCCGAACGAGTTTGCATAGGTTTCCGAATCGTGCGCCGAGTCCGAGCCCGCGCGGAAAAAAAGGCGCCAGCTGCGCCGTTTGCCGCGAAATTTAAACTCACGGCGGCCCTCGCGCCGCGACCGAAATAAGAATCACGGGGTTTTATCGAATTAAGCCTTGTTTATGCGGCCGAAACGATCGAACGGCGCCGCTTTCTTCCACGTGTTTGCGCCAATCGGAGAAACGACCGACCGTGCGTGGAAAAAGGAACGGCGTAATGAAATTTCAGCCGGAACGAAATAAAAAATGAAATGGAGTTTGTCGAAAAGCGCGAAATTCCCGACAAATTTTCTTTTATTCTTTCGTATTTTATCGAACCGTTCGGAAGTTGTTAGCTGGAAATTGTTTTACATTGAAACGAAAAAGAAAAAAAAATATAAAATGAAGTTTCGAATTTAAGGGCGCTCGACTTGAATTAGTAAACCGAATGAAATAGTTTGCCAAATTAGCTAAATTCAAAAGTTAACAAAAAAAAAAGGTTTTATTTCGAACGTAGTTGGTAGAAATAAAATATGACAAGCCATATTAGGGCCCTTATCTGGATTACGTTATTAATGGCTTATTAATGGCATGCCTGATTGGGCCCATGTCAGTTCCCTATGTAGCATTCATTTTCATTATTGTGAAACGACTGCTTTACATGATCTGCGTTATATGGCCCTGATACAGTTACGCACGGCCTTGTTATGGCCTTGATATGATATGTGGTTTACCTTATTTGGTTCAGATGAGAATTCTATTGTGGTTCTGTAAACAGGGCCATATCAAGGCTATGCAATACAGGCTCGTAAAACGTCATATCAAACCACTGGATTAATAACATGGCCCTGATCGGGCTACCTGATTACAGTGGATGGTTACAATTTCATCAATTCAGTAGTATTTCATCAATTTGCGTTGATCAATTCGGTAGTAAAATAACTATTGTCCAGATTTTGGAGTCAGGAGGGAAAGGGTTCGATCCTTGATGAAAATGTTTTAATTTTTTTCGTAAAAAATTACTGTAAAATTGTATTCTATGAAACTAAAAATTTCCGAATCCATAACTGACCATATGTATAATATTTAAAAGCGTTAAAAATTTTATGTACTTTTTTAACACAGTGTTTGAAATAAAATATTATTTTTTTCATTAAATGTAATTTGTGAATGTTTGATAAATAAATAGTATTAATAAAAATGGTATTTTTGCTCGGTATCATATCAAACGATATTGTTTAGCAAATATAAACGATCAGAAATAATGTTATTGAATCTTCATAAATTGCAACAAAATGCAATAAATATGAAATGCAATGCGAATAACGCAATCAATGTTGTTTATTTATGCTCGTCTATTCGATTCCCTTCGTTTCCCGTAATAAATAGCTTTTTTGCAACGATTAAACTGGATTGAAGGAAAAGAGACGAAAAGGTAACAAGTTTGAAGAATTGAAAGGAAAAAGGTAAAAATGATGAAGGGAAGAAGGAAAGGGAAAGTGAGGAAGTAAGCGGTCTCGAATGAGAAACTCGAGGTAGCGAAAGACGAGAATGAAAAAGACGATTGCAGCCCAATCGAAAGTTCAAATTCAAAGTTGAAAGCGGAAAATGAAGAGGGGAAAGTGCTGGTAGCCGAGGGCCCTGAAGTTCCCGTCAAGCTCGCCTACACCGTCAATCAATACCAACTTAAAGTACACTTTTCATCCTTTTCATTATGAAAATCCATAATCAAGTGTATTCGTCGTGTTTTTTGTTTTGCAATTTTACATTATATTTAATCATTTTTTAAAATTACATAACGTAGTTTAGTTTCGAAAATTTATATTTCATGTTACTTTTTTTTGGTTGAAAATGTTTTATTTTTGAAAATTCATTTTATATTTTACATTGTATTGAATCATTTTTTAAAATTGCATAACGTAGTTTAGTTTGGAAAATTTATAATTCATGTTACTTTTTTTTGTCTTGAAAATATTTTATTTTTGAAAATTCTTTTTATATTTTACAATGTATTTAATCATTTTTCAAAACTACATAACGTAGTTTAGTTTAGAAAATTTATATTTCATGTTACTTTTTTTTGTCTTCAAAATGTTTTATTTTTGAAATTTCATTTTACATTTTACATCGTATTTAATTATTTTTAAATATTATATAACGTAGTTTAGTTTGGGAAATTTATAATTCATGTGACTTTTGTTTCCCGAAAATGTTTCATTTTTAAATATTCAATTCGTAGTTTTATACTGAAAAAAAATTAATACCTTTTTACACAGATTCTTTTTCCTGCTTTTTATTTTGTACGATTCGTATTAAAATTTTTTGATTTACACCTCTTAAAAAACACTTCGTTTTTTCCGTGCAGCAATCATTTTTGTGGCTTCCCTTTATCATTGGTGTATAATCGATTTTCTTGAACCATGCATAAAAACGCACAATGCTTAATCTCATAAACCGAGCGTTATTCTCAGAATGGATTTTATTTCCACTTTCATGTGCATATTGATTTTTTTTTCTTTTTCATAAGATATAACTTTTTTAGTATATATTTCTTTCTTGTAAAGAGCTATTACTTAAAATTTACAAATCCATAAAATGTTATCAATCTGTTTTATCGATTTATCAATGACAATGAACACTTTTTACGCCGTTCCAATATTTCACTTTGCATTTTTTTATACTAATTTTATAACACGGGTTTGATGTTTTCCACGTGAAAATATTGTAACTTGACTTTTCAATTTGAAATTTCAATTAATTCAATTTATTCGATGCTTGAATTGCATTTAATTGCTTTAGATTAAATGCATTAAATTACTTTATTTATCATATATTAATCAAATTAATCAAATCAAATAATTTAAATTAAAAGCATGCAATGTAGTGCATTTAATTGCGATAAAAAATTAATTGCAATTAAATGCACATTAATTGCAAATTAATCGAAAATCAAATTGCAAATTAAATTTCAAATTTCTCAGAAATCCCATGATCCGTGCATAAATTTCCACGTGGAAAACTCGGCACTCATTTTTCCAACGAAATTTTCATCAAGCTAATTACAATAATTATTACGAATTAATTGTTCGTTAATTTATCTTCATTGGCAATTGAATCGTGCGTTATTTCGCGGACGATTGTTGAATTTAAACATGTTTATCAGCGAAACACTTGAACTCGAGATTAAATTTAAGCAGCAGTTAAGATCGGCCGAACGAAGAGGCGATTAATGATTAATTTGGCAGCGAAGAATCTGTGTACCTTGAAGAACAAAGATACGTTCAAGGTGTGCGTTCATTGTTACTGTTTAATTACTTCGACAACTGGAACTGAAACGCGGTCGAGCCGGCACTTTAATATGCGACACGTTCGCAAACGCCGGAAACGAATTTAATGCATTGTTTCTTTCGAGTGTCATAATGATCACTCGCAAACGACTCTTTTCTAACGACTTTTGTTGTTCCGAAGAGATTAATTTTTAAGTAGATAAAACTGCGGGCTTGAAGAGGGCTTTTGAAAAAGACAAGAAAAATGAACCGTCGAACAAAGTTCAGCAACATTTCAAAGTTGAAACGTCGATGCAATCGTTGAACGTTTACAGTATTCTGATCTCAAATTTTTCTTTTTTTTTCTTTTTCATTTGTGAAAATGTGAGAAATGTATTTATTTCTAAAAATTATAAAAACATATGTATGTTATATAACATACTAATATATATAGTAAGTATATAGTAAGTCGATCAAAAAATTTTTTTTGTATTCTTAAATTCGTACTTATTTTGCCTGGAGTGTATATCATTTTCAATTGCTTAATTTGTAAGTTTAAATTTAATTTTTTTTGCATTTGTAATAATATGAGAAATGTATGTATTTCTACAAGTTATATAAACATATGTATATTATATGAAATATTAACGTATAAATTTAATATATAAATAGTTCAAAAAAACTATTGACAACATATTTTATTTTTGAGTGCGGAAAAGAATATAAATATCTTTTATCAATTGAAAATGAAGAAAAATGCAACATGATCGAAAAAATATTTAAATTTTTGAAAAGTCGAATAAAGTATGATTAAAAGAACTCGATAACTGAAATTTGGAAATTTCCGATAAACCCAATTTATAATTGTAAAATATTTACGTCCGATAATTTTATTTTTGAAAAAGTGTATTCTTGCGTGTTGAAAATGCTGCAATTCTTTAAAACAACAAAATTAAAAAATGCAGACGCAATGCATTAATATTTTCGTCCAATATAAAAATTATAATTTGAAGTGATACTGCAATAATTTTTTTTTTTTTTTAATTAATAAATAATTGCATTATTTATAGCAATTGCATTAACTAATTTCGTTGGTAAACATGTTTTACGTAATTTATATTTCAAAATAAAATAAATTAACGTTTTACATCGGCTCATTCAATAAAAAGGTGCAACAATGTACAATGTAAACAAATGTTCGACAACAGGGCCAGAAATTCGAAATAAATCAAAACGACGAAATCAAATCGAGCGCTTTTCAGAACACGGTGAATCGATTTTAAAATTAAACATAAAGCCCCGTACTAAGTGTTTACAAACATCGTCAAGTGTGAACCTGACTGGAGATTGCGTGAGAATCGCGTCAGATCGTGGAGTACGTGCGTTCGAAGAAGTCACCGTGCGTTTTACCGCGCGTTTTAATAACGTTACAGCGTTACAATTACAGTGTCTGTTGATCAGAGCAAGTGGGTAAGCAAATGGAGCGAACATAATTTTATTCTTTGATATTTATACATGAAAAGACAAAGCGAAAAATGAAAAAAATCAAAAAGAGCTTCAACTGTAAAATAAAAGATATGTAAAATAAAAATATGTGAAATAAAATGAAAAGATATGTAAAAAGAAAGAAATGTAAAATAAAAAAAAATGTCGAAAGTCATTCAAATGATTACGTTAAGTCGAAATTAAAGTTTCTTTTTCATAAAAATTAATTTGGCCGTAAAGATTAAAAAATTAAAGTGAATAAAATTAATACAATGAATAGTTATAAAATTAAATAACCAAAATTAATATTGCAATTAATATAATTTTGAAAATTAACATTATTTTGAATATAATAAATAAAATTATAAAAATATTCAAAGATACTTAACAATCAATAAAATTGTTTTAAGATTTATTAAATTGAAATATACATTTTATTGACTAATAAAAACGTCGTTTTTATGTATATTTAAAAAAAAATACAAAACACTTTTTTTTTCGAAACGTTGTTTTGTTCTCGTATTTATATAACAAGTCGTTAAAACGATATTTATCGTTCGATGAAAGAGTATCGGTTGTCTGAAATATTTTTCGTTTTATTTTCTAACTCGCGCGTTTATAATTAGATTAGTGTTTCGTTGACCGTGAATAATTAACAGAATTTTTTTTCTCTCATAAAAAGGATGTCAATTTCGAGCAACATGACTTCGTTTCGTGATAGACTGTTGTCTTTTGTGCCTTTATCTATCGAACAATCGGATCTCAACAACAACATTAACATGGACGTTGATCAAGAATTGGAGCAACAATTAGACAGGTACAACTTTCTTTTTTTTTTTTTTTTTTTTTTGAATTTTTCTTTTTTTTTTGATATTTCAAAAATTGATGGAATTTATGAATGTCTCTTATACACATATCCGAGCACACGAGACCTCCTTACGTTCCGTTGGCCGTCTTCTTCGTGCAAAAAAAAAGACTAAGTTTACTTGTGTGTCAGCAACAGTCAGGAAACTCACGGAATGAAAATGCAACATTTGTAGTTATTGAAGAACGTCGAGAGTGTGATGTTATGTA
>JABFOV010003488.1:0-16273 GCA_022817685.1 Aradophagus sp. ZL-2020
GTAAACTCCATTTTTTGATTTAAAAAAAAGCAAATAAATATTAAAATAAAATACTAAGACTAAAATTACCAGAAAAGGAACAGATTTGTCCCCTTCTTATTTTTAGTGTTAATTAAAACTTTTCTTCCATTGAACACAGAATTAAAAAAAAAAAGAATTAACATTTGGAACAACATTAATTTGAGTTTGTATGATTAAAAAAATTTTTTTAAAAATAATAACTAGCGGATCCGAACCAAATTTTATTTTCAATTAAAAGAAACTAGATTATACGCGCGCTTCGCGCGCGCAAAACCGTGTCATTTTGTAATTTATTATTTACTATTACGTTTCTGTCGGCGGCACTAACTTGTGGAGTTGACGGTACTTCAACTCTACAACGCATGCGCGGCCATGAAAGAAAGAGACGCATAGCCCCAACGCGAGCATCTATCTCTACTCGCCAACGGCGCATGCAGTGCCTCTTCCACTGTACTTATATTTCAGTGATTTTACCGCGAATTTCACTACAAGAGGGCGTTAGGTGTCTTCTCCTTATACGTGAATCATGTAAGCATAAGATGTAGATCAGCCATGTAGGCGTGGAAAAGATGAAATTATAGAAAAATATTTTAGTTGGATAGAAAAACGAAGAAAGATGAATTAAAGAATTACCTTAATTTTTATCACGTCATTACTACCAATTAAAATTTAACTCAAAGAAAAAAAAGGATAACGATGTAAAAACTGTATATTGTGCAAAAAATCTGAAAATTTACATTGTGATTTATAATGATAATAATAATTATTGTAACTGTTCGTTCTGTTGTTATAACAATTATTATTTTGTTATTTATTGTTTCAAAAACAAAAAGTTGCTCTTTTCGTCAAAAATATATCTAAAAAAATTGCATAATATATTTTTCGACAGCTACATCACTATTACGTGTAGCGTTAACTCAAGTAAATGTTAATGAACGTAAAAATGTCAACGTCTGGTGTTACAGAAAATATCGATACATTAGCAAAGCAAACAGAAAATGAATCGCTATGTAAATTGAGCTTGCAAGTCCCGCTATCTACCTTTCTGTGTCGAATAGCTGTAACAACTCAGTCTATCAATCAACATATAGATGAAGTTCTAAAAGCAAAGTTTGTTTTGCCCCTCGTCCAAGCCCTTATTTTTACGTCTTAATACATTCCAATTCATGGAAGCAATCGTATACGTACACTGATGATTTGAAATTTTCAAGATAATTTTTAATTTCACTGCCTTTTCATTCATTTTTATTATACTTACTATTTGTTTGTATGTTTATTTCAAAACATTATCAGATTCAGTCATTAATTTAGTATTCATTGCTTGCCTGCCACTTATTATTACTAATTTGTCAAGCAAAGAAAATTATGATATCACTATCTTTAAAATATTCTTCCTTATACTGATACATTTCAAAGAATATTTATTTATAAAAACAAATTATTTTGTTATAATAAGCAAATATGTATCACAAAATATGTTATTTTTTGCGTTCTTTACCTTATGTCCTAGCTATAAATATCATTTGAATAATAATATAAAATAACTGAAAGCTGTTATTTATATTATGAAAATAGCAAAATGATATTACAGAAATATTATTTCAGGAGGGCAACTATCAATTTTTTAATTTTATATCACAGGGAAGTCACTCTTCTTCTCTTCTTTCAACCAACTTGCCAGTGCCAGTCAAGTCAATCAGCGTCGACGCGGAATTCAATTAATTTTGTTTCATCAAATCTGTTATCGATGTGAATTCAAAAATGATGCTAATAATAACAACCGAGGACACATGTCTTTTTTTTTATTTACCCGGCGAATTGGCGTTTTCATAGATGAGTGGCGTACACGTTGCAGGAACGCGATTCATCATAACTGTTTCGATAGCGGGATGCTGTATGCACTTTTCTTATTAGGAGAATCTCGCTAAGCGCCACGGAGGCAACGTTCGCGTATCAGAAGACCGGCACAGGAGCCGACGAGTTCAGCGAACGCATGTATATCGCGAGCGTGCGTAAAGCCGGCAAATTCACCTTGATTTAGCGCTTATCTGATGCCAAGAGCGCGCATACGAAAGACCTACTCCTATTGGAATGTGGCCTAGCGGTTAAATTATATGTATCGCTTAATGGACAGGGTAGGGCCGGAAGCGCGACGATATGTTATTAAACATTTTATGTTAAGAATTACCATACCTTCGCGCAAAACGATCGCGTCGTTTTAGCTGTACACCGTGAACAAGGTATTACAACAATTCCTACTTTCTGTTGCAAAGTTGGATGTGTTTGTTTGCGAATTGGAAATTGATGATTTAAGATTGTAAAACGTATTGTAAAAATAGCTACGTGCAGAGAACATTTGTATTAAAAATTACCATACATTATTGGAATTGGATGATAGCGGGTGGATGATAAAAATATTATTATATCGTTATAATAATATCTTTGTGAGTAGAAATCACAGCAATACAATTCACTATTTCTTATAGCAATTTTTTACACTAACTGTAAATTATGTTTCATTTTAATGTGGGTAATATTCATATGAAATGTTTGTGAAATATTATTCACATAGTTGTATCTTCCATAACTTTTTGTACTCGTTTTTTCAGGGCTTATTTTAATGGGAAGAAATTTCGATTCATCATTGTATCACTTTTTTTTAATTCAGCTGAAAAAAAGGTGTGTGATGCTACTTGCTTGCTCATCTCTTGATTGGTTTTTTTTCTTTGTTTGCTTGTTTTTTTCTTTTTCAAGTAATTATTATTTCTAACGTATTGCTACAAAAATAAAGCTGGCTTTTTGAAATATGAAAAGTAGTGAAATGTACAAAGCAGTAAAACAATCATTTTATGTCATTTTTATGACGAAATATTTACCACTTGTTGCGCATTGTACTACTTGTTTGCTTGAAAACTTACTTCGAGGTTTTTAACAGCTGGACCGAAAATTTAGAAAATTTCAACGATTATCTGTAACGGTTTTCAGAAGCGAAATTTAGTGTTTCAAAATCGTAACCGTGTCAACTCAATTGTTGGCAGCGAGAGGTTGTTGTGCATCGTGCTGCATTTGAATTTTAATACGAAAACACTTTAAGCTGATCATCAATTTTCCTTATTTTATCTAAAAAATACATTCTAAATATACGTTGAATAATCTGGAAAAAAAATTAATAAAATAAATATTATCGGAATTAATTTCGAATTCATTTCGAAATTCAAACTAAACAAATTTTTATTATTATGAATCAATTAAATACAATTTTTGTTAAGGGCACTATATAAAGTAAATCTTTTATTTCTATGTATGGTTGAATGAGTACAATTCAACTTAAAATTGTCAAATAATAAAAATAAAATTTACCAATATAAAAAGCGATCAAAAAAGAACAAATGCTTGACTTTTCACTGTTAATTGTCAGAATTGAATTTCAGCTCATTTTGGATTACAAGCAAGTTCAATGTTCCGTAACAACTTCTGTTATTAGAGAAGAAAAATTCATCGGTAGAGAGAAAAGTTATCAAAGCATTCAAATATCGGTAAATAGGTCAAGCAAAGTGACTTCGATGACGTCAAAAAATCGGGCAGAAAGAAATAATGCGATAGAGAATTACATACTGGTTATTTGCCCGAGTCCGTTATTTCTCGACTCATATTCGGTAACCCGAATAAAAGAAAGAGGATTCTAGAGTTTTGGGTTTGCCCTTGCATTACGAGCCACTGCTCTTTAATTATATAAATGCACGCAATAAGTGTAATTATTTTCGCGTGCGTTTGAAAAAAATAAAAAAATAAAATTAAAATAACAATGCTCGGGTGATATATATGACAGCGGTTACGATCTAGTAAGTCGCCGTTAACAACAATCATAATGAAATGCACGTACGAATCTAATTTAATTGTAAGGGAAACTTGTACACGAGCTGTTTACGCTTGCGTTCAGTAGAAAGTGAACAGTCAAATTTTCGTGTCCGGTACTTTTGTCAAACGAGCATCACATTTTGAATTGTGTAACTTTGAGTTAATTAGAAACATGTATTAATTAATAAACGGTACCGAGAACTCGATTATACAAATTGTGTACCAAATATTTAAGTACTTGTGCACGTAGTTGTACAGTTATACATGAATATGTATGGTTTTATTTATTAATTGATAGTATGCAATTATAGAGCGTGCTCAAAGAAAAAGATTGCTTTTAATTTAATTATATTAACGCAGTGTACAAGAAAAACTGTAATAAAAGAGTATTATATTGTAAAAATGGACACATCAAAAATATTTAATATTTACTACATTATATAGGAATGTCGTAGGTTTATCAATATATATCCTACTTTTACAACAATACATCAATTTTAACAGTAAATTCTTCTTCGTATATAATATTGTAAATCATTTTTTTCAAACTAAAATGTTATTTTCAATCGATAAAATATAACTAGTATTTTTTAATATATTCAAATAAGAATTAATTAAATTCACATACAAATATGTAATTTATTCTAATGAAGATAAGTTACTCGGAAATATAATGTTCATTTTAAAGAATTTTCTTCATCTTTAATAAAAATTAACTACATCTTTAATTCAAGTTCGAACATTATATTGATTGTTGTAATAAAAAAGTGTACGGCGATGCATCTAAAAGTGATTTTTCTACAATTATACAGTTTACTAATTGATAAAAAACAAAATATAAGCATTGATTCCATGTTTGATTTTCTAAATGACGCCAATAAATTATGCATGTAACAAGTGTAAACGTTTAAAACCTAAGAAGCGATATGTAACTTTACAGCAAGATTGCATAAGTACCTAGTATCATACTGACAATTACGATATCGTGTCTCGGCGATATGTAAAATTATATTAATTTACACTTCAGTACTACAACGTGCTTTTTTTTCAGCTGCAGATATTCATTAAAGAGTCGGTGTAACACAATTTGTATGTTCCCTATAGGAAATCAAATCGAAGGCAGGCAATCATTGGGGAAACGGTTTATCCCCACGAGGTGCGCAGGCTATATAGAAGACCCCGCCAAGAATTTCATCTTCAGAACTGAGAGTCAGTGTCACGGATACCCACCCGAGAATAGCAAAGTGAGTACACGAAAAAGAAAGCACAGTTTTTCCTCGCTCAAACGTCACGACCAATTCACGGCAACTTTTGACCAATTCAATCGCAGACCAACATCCTATTTTTAGGCCCTTTAACAAAAATTCGCCATAGTGTTATCGCGATTTTAACCGGTTTGTAACAGTGAAGTGCTGGGCATCCTTACGGGATAAGTGTTTCAAACGTGTGTTTTTTCGAACGTATAATTTTTCTTACTTTATTGTTATGCTCACAAAAAGTCAGTTTAAAATAAGTGGATAATTTAATAATCATAAATAACAAATAAATTACCATGATTAGTGGATTCTCTGTTAATTCAGTGGAATTCACTTATTGTGAAAATAATTCGCTAGTTTTAAACTGAACTTTTTAAGTTGTTTCATTTTGTTTGTTTTTCAATTTTCTAAAATTGTGGCCCTGTTTCGTCGAATTAAATTCGTTTGATTGGTACCCCATTCAGTAAATATTTATTGGTTTGATTTTCTTTTTTTTTTTGTGATTGAAAAAAATTTTGACCGGTGTAGGAAAAGAGTTGTTAATGGAGATTATATTAATAACATTTTATCGACTTGCATGCGTTTTTCCACATCTTTGAAAAGTGATCTAGTACAGTTGCAATTTACTAGTACTCAAAGTACCGTTTCTGAGAGATATGTGATCGTGTGCAGTTATTTCGCGTGTATCGAAACGATTTCCATGACTGAAGATGGGAAAAAATATTGCTGTTTTGGTTCTGCAAGTCTACTTTAATTTTAATTAAAAAATTATGTAAACTTCGAGTTTCGAATGAAAATGAAAGAAAAAAAAACTATCGTTTCTAAATGAAAAGGCTTTTCAATCACAAAAGACTCCGTTACAACTCAAAATTTTCTTTTACATTGGGTATAAGATGTTAAAGCATGTTCAAACAACAATTTTTGCAGTTTTAACTAATTTAAATCAATTAATTCTATTGTCATCATCAAATATTTTATAACTGATTCATTAATTGCATTGATTAAAAATATTTATCTCAAATCTTAAAACACCACTTTCTATTTCTGAAAAAAAAAAAATTTTACTAAAATAATTGAAAAACTCAAATAAAAAAAGGATTCATTAATAAAACTCTTAAAATCGCAAAAAAAGACTGCAAACTTGTTCTCACGCCAAAAGAAAGCAGTTTTTTTTTCTTCAAACACCTGTCGCGTGAACTTTCATACGAAATTACAATGAAAAAAAAGATATAAAAAAATGTACATACATATACAAAAGCCTAGCAATTCGTCTGCGGCGCAAAACTTTCGAGAATGGGAACGGTATTTGAGCATACGTGTTTCCATCTAGAAAAAGAGGGAGGGGAAAAAGCAGCAAAAAAATGTACGTATATTTTCACGACTCGGGACGGCGCGGTAGTAGGTCGCGACCGCCTTTTCAGGTAACGGGGTTTACTGGGTTCAATAAACTTGGGCCGCGCTAAGTGGGCTAACGAGCTCGCGCGCGGCTCCTGCCACGACGGCCTTAACCGCCGTGTCCCACTTTCGTGGTCAAGGTTCCTCATCGCTTGTTTCATTCGGCTCCTCGCGAACGCCGAATAACAAGAACAGCGGTTTCACCTGGTTACAGTTCAACGTTTTCCTGTTTTGCGCTCAACTATTGTCAATCGTTGCATTACCGTCGCCTTTTTTTCACGCCGACGAAACGAATGAAATTAGATAGGAAGAAATGCAGTTAGCTGGCTGGGCGTCGAAGAAACGTCTGGAAGAAGAAAAGTAGAATTAATTAAATGCCATCAAACACCGTGGATGCTTTCAATATTTTATTCCAAATTTCTTTCTTTTAATATCAATTTTTTTTATGTCTTTGCACTTTAGTTTGCTTTCTTTTTTAATTTTAAATAAATAATGAAGTTTCCTTTTATGCTTTGGCAATTTACAGTTATTGAATTTCTATTTTACTGTCGTTTACACTGTGGGAACAATGATGAATATAAATTGTATTGTGAAAGTGAGGAGCATAAATTGAAATCCGAAAAGAAGAAGGTGGAGAGGCTTCATTGAGCTCGAGTATTTTTTCCTAAACATTATTCATAAATAAGATCTCTGTGTTGGGCATCTTTTTAAATTTTGTTTTTAAGGTCGGTATAAATTTTAAGACGAATGACGTTTGAACGAGTTTTGAAAAATTTGCAGTATCGTTTGGATATTTTTAAGAAACTTTAAGGAGGGAAAATACAATGGGGCAGTAATTTTGATTGTCGATTAATCGTGTAAAGTTTGTTGCAGAATGCAATCCATTCAGTATTTATCGTTGTGCCTACTGGGGCTCGTTTTGGGACAAACGTTTGCGCTGCCACAACATCCAGTCTATGTCCCACAAATACACCACTATCAGGATAAAGTCGAGGACAGAAAGTTTGCGGAGAAACCGAACGCAATGAAAAAAGTCGCCATTTCCGACGATTTGGACGACATTAGCACCAATTCCATACAAGTAATAAAAAGAATTAACTTACTCATATAAATTTATATATTTGAATATATTTTTATACAATTGATATATAAATTTATATGATTTAAAATATAATTTTACAATTATTTTCAACCGGGTTTAATAAATTCTAATCCAATTTCGCCAGTTTTGCTCGTAATTATATCGGTTTTTATTCAGTATTATTCTAACTTATAAAAATAATTGTAACAGTCATTTATAATTTATTCATTTTTGTCTCAAATTATAAAAGATTAATGACTGGTTCCAAAGCACCATTGAAACCTACACAACTAAACAGATCTTTTGTTGGGTCCTTCGTTGATAATCTTTACAAAATATATCTAACTGGTAAATTAACAAAAGGAAATAGAAGAATGTGATGTTAAACGTAAACAATCTTTTTACGTCTGCCAGGAAAATGGAGCCGGATTTTCTTGGTCGAACATGCTAAGCATGCTTATGCAAATGCTGTTGGGCCAGAGTGGCGGAATGACCGGACCCTCAAAGAATGATATCGACGATAGCACGCAGACCAGTCCTTGGGCCAACCTTCTGTCCGTCGGTCTTAGGGTATTGACAGCACTTTTAGGCGGGCCCCAACAATCTGTCGATGGCATCGATAAAGTCGACAACCAAAGCAGTCCTATGCAGGTACCATTTCATTCAAAGTTTCACATTAAGTATTTTCACTAGGACACACGACAACTGATGAGATAACGTAGTTAATAATAAAATACATGTTGACAGTCCCACCACAACTTTCACTCTAGACATGAGAAAAGAAAAAGAACAAAGAGAGAACAACTTTTTTGAATTATCATTCTGACAGAAAGGTCTACGAGGGTAAAGAAAACGAATTTTGCTTAAAGAACTTGTAACTCTAGTAAAGCGAGATTCCCTTTTAACAAAACGTCTTTATATTCATTTTAAATGTGTTTGTAAATTTGATTGAAAGTGAAGTTTTTCCATTAATTGCAATCAAAAGTAATCTATCGTTTGAAACATATCGATTATACATTTTTAATTACTCGATTTTATCAAAATTAGATTTATTTATTTTATTAAAATTAGAAGAAATTGTTTTCATTAATTTTGTATTAATCTAAAAAAATGTATGGACCAGTCAACATATTAGTTTGAATTTAGTATTGTTTCATCAAGAACGCGCTTGTTGTAAAATACGCATTATTAGATTGTTCTTTGTGTACATATAACGCCATGTAGATTCGCTTATACGAATTGTCAAACAGTAGATTTTCGAACAGACCAAGTAGATTTTTACGTATAATACACTTTGTAAATACTGAACAAGACTCGCACATAGTTGGTGTCGGTTGTTTAGGGCATATTGACAGCGGTGCTGGGCGCGTTTCTAGGCCAGGGAAGAAATCCTGATCAGGTGGCCACGATAGCTAAACAGGCTTCAGAGGTTCGTATACATTTGTAACTTTCCGACAAGTCACATTTTTACTGCTTCGCATCGAGAGAAAAAAATGCTTACCGTCACGTCGGGACAAAACTTTCTATCAGCCTCCTTGCGTTGCCGGTAAAAAGTTTCCGATTAACAGTAGCGTTTAACATTGACTTGACTACTTAATGCAATTTATTTGACAGCATCCGATACCGTTGATAACCATTTCTAATTAAAGTCTAATCCTTTATGCCGATCCATGCAGAACAAAAACTACTTAATACGTAGAAACGTTTAACGAACGTTCAATAAATTTTATGAGAATTTAGTTAAAGTTGCATTGTTCCATTTTTTTTGCCTTGATTCTGTTAAAGTAATATTTAGAAATAATGATAATTATTGACAATGATTATTGAAGATATTAATGCCTTGTAAAAAAATGTGTATCAATGACTGTATTGTTTGGTTCCAACGTTCCCAAATTTAATATTTAAACAATTAACACGTAATGTCTGAAAAAAATGTGTAACAAAAATTAATTATTTTTAAAAACTATAATTATAATACAAAACGAATTTGCTTATATATAAATAGAATCAAGAAATAAATAATTAAATGTAAGAAAATTAAATCAAAAGGTATAAAGTAAATGCGATCGAATTAAAATCATCTATCAGTGAAATAATCATTTTACATTTTTTTAATAGATTCGAATGAAATTCAAACCTGTATCTTATCTTCTCGTACTTTAAAACCACTTTTCTTCCACATTTTTCATGATTAGATCGCGTATAAAGATATTTTTAAAACAAATATCTCAAAGTGTTTTCTAGGTTTTGCAAAAATAGGTTTCTATGAAACTTTCATTTTTAAGAGTGCATGCTAATAAATCATTCCGCAATTTCGCCGATAACATTTTTTCCCCTTCCGTTGCAGGCGCGAGCCAAAAGTTTCTCGACGTCCGACTGACTTTGAATGTCGTTCGCGTGACACTTCTGCTCGCTGGAGTAAGCGCGTCGATCTGCAATGGTCGCGCTTGCAATTTTTCGTCTTACTTTCGAGTGACGTAAAATAAGAAAAAATAAAAAAAAAAAGAAATAATAATAAGAAAAAATGGTACACCTGCGTTAAGCCGAGCGACAATCGAGATTTTCGTGCAACTCTCTAATTAGAAGATAGAAGCAATTCCGTGTATGCCACACGCGGGTGAAAGTGGCCTATTTTGTTGCTTTTGCCAAAGAAAATGCTTTCATCCTATCCGTTTCGGGTCGTCATTGTAGTCACACTTTTTTTGTCTTTTTTTTATTTATTTTTTTGTTCGTAGTGTCCCGACCTTTTTCTCTCTTCTTTCCGTGTAACCTAGTTTAAAGAAACACAAGTTTTCATTATAAATCTAGAACCAGTTTTTACTATTTGTTGGGACCTCTGTAGTAAAATCTTATAAGATTTAAATGTGTTTTAAAAGAAACTGTAAAAAGAAATCTCTTAAAACTCTTTCTTTTAAATAGTTTTTACGTAGTTTAATAATGGAATCCAAAAGATTTCTTCTTTTTGCTCGAAGGTTTTAGTTGCAGAAGTCACAGCTATAACAAGCCTAATCTTTCTGTAGTAAAATTTCATAATCTCTAGATCAGAGTGTTTTATATTGTAAATAGCAATAATACTTCTTGTACATACGTTAGTAAATTGCCAGTAGTTTGAAATCAGAGAAGTTACTTAAGACTTTGTGTTTTAAGCAGTTCATCAGTATCGTCATCAACTTGTTGGACGCCCTGAAGACGTCGTTCTCCCATCGCTCACTGACCGCTCGCTCTTACGGAAAGAGGGACACCATCTCAGAGGCCGCAGTTGCTTCCATCTCTATGCTCAAGGTAAAACACTGAATCAAATCGATGCAAGGAAAACAAAGTTTATAGATTATGGCAACTTGGATGACCCGTATTAATCAAAGTATTCAGCTAAAGCAAATAATGATTAACAAAATCTTATTAAAAATGCTGGTGATTGCCTTCATCTATATACCATTATCTTTTGTAACGCATAATTAGAACCATTAGACCTGAAACATCTAAGCCTGAAATGTGTAGGGTATTCGCAGAAATGGACTTTTATAAAAATGGGTTAATTTTTTAATTGCAGGGATACGTAAGATCGATGAAATCGTTCGGAAATTACGGAAGAGCAGAGGACGAGGGCCAAAGAGGGTGCGCTGAACGAGCGCTCTGCGAAGCCAGCGCCGAATGCGCCGCCGACACTCAAGGAACGTCGTCCATCTTCTGCCAATTGGGATCGTAAGTAATTTAATTGACGTTAAGTGGAGCAGATTCTGTTCTCCGCTGACCGGAGATGTTCCGACGCAAAACGGCGCCCGTGAAATGACGTGTGCTCTGCTTTCACCCAACTCAAATTCCTGAAACACCTTCAATAAGAGACCAGTGGAACTTTATTTCAATAATTGCTTCAACGCAACAATCACGCGATTACGTTAACTGTAAATCCTCGCGCAGTTATGTCAGATGGAAAACAGATTAGCGAGATAATAACGTGAAATGTGAATTTTGTTAGCGATCATAGGAGCCCGCATTTTTATCGGGCAGTTGCCGTTAAATTGTTTTACTTTTTTTATATTCCTGCTCTTTTACACACCTTTCTATTTTGTTTTTGCGTTTCATACACTTGATGAAAAATGTTAAGTATTTCTTTGCACAAAATGAAAGATATCTGCAATTGGCAAATATCTTTAATTGATTGATTGGCTAATAATCAATTATCTATTTATAATAGCTAAATTTGTAATGCAACACTTTTGTGGTTCAAACTTTTGAAATCATAAAGATTATGCGAATAAGTTTCAATTCAAAGCAAAATGAAATTCTAAAATAGAAAAGTTAATGGATTCAGTTTGTTTCTTAATCTTTCAGTTGGTATGATAATAATAAATAAATTTGTAGGTATGCCACAAGTTACTTGCTGCAAAGACAGAGCGGCGTTGGATTCGAGGCCCTGTACGAGGCGGGAAGACGCGGCAGATCCGGCGAGGACTGTAGAACACTGTTCTTGGACTGTAACGCAGTTTAAATCCTTAGCCACGATCACGCGAACTCCACGAGATTGCGGCCGACACTTTAGAAACATCACGGATCAGCAATATCGCATGCGCGAATTATTTAATGCTTCAATATCAATCGGATAAAAGAGACAATCGTCGCGCGAAAAACCGAAAATGTCAATATCGAATTCTCGTATAAAAAAATTAATATCAAAAAAGAGAGAAAAAAAAACAACACGTTTATGGGGCAGTAAATGGTTGCAGCGAAAAATAGTCTCATGACTGATATGACCATTGGGTTGCAGCAATTTATTTGCCCTGGAACGTCGCCTTCGGTAGAAGTAGACTGAACAAAACTCGACACTTTGACAAACTTTGGCGAAGATGCGCTTCAAGTCTGTCCGAGTTTCGACGCTTTGATAATTAACGATATTTATTAAATTATTTATTAATCGATAGTTAAACGGTTGATTAATTAAAATGAGGTCGGGAGAAATGTCACGAAATAATAATTTATACAAATCTCGTTGCCCCGTTTAATGATTGGATTGATGGATGTTGGGCTTCTGCATATTTTGGCTTGCAAAAAGTGCCACGTGCAAATCTAACGTTGCGTTTTTATTATTTGCTTTGCACTGAGAAAATTTAATGGTGAATGTGGTTATTTTAATTGTAAGGGTGATCAATTCCTGATAGTAGAATATATATTGTATGCATAATATACAAATGAAAGATATTTTTATATTCTATTATCTGTATAATATCCGTATAATATACGTTACGTTTTATAAGAATTTATCAATGTGCGGTATTGAACTGCGCAATGTAGACTAACATGCGATGTCATATTGAACACCGTTTTAAGTGATTAAACTTTATTATTTAGGCTTTCACTACTTTAATTTTCTCAGTGCGAAACATAATTTTATTTGCGGTTTTAAATTCGATGCTCTGGTTCAAGTAATATAGCAACTCACACAAATTCGTAACAATAAAATGTTTATAAAATATCATACTGTGTTACTTGAACCAGGACTGTGTTATAATTTTAATATGCGTACCTTTTTTCTACGATGTTGCATTCGTATGCTCCATTTTTTTCAGTGCACCTTGGTATTCATATGTAGAATCATTCCGCACGTCTTCCTTTTTACTCGTGCATTGTGAATACACCGTAACGAGCATTGTCTTAAGTTTTGAAAAAAAATATATTAATTGATTATTAAACGATACAATATTGTAAACTATACTTTATGGCTTGCGAAAAGACAAAATTAACTAAAAATTGAAATTAAAAGAAAATGAATTTACCTTTGCGAATTCGCAATCAGTATTACAAATTCGATCCGCCCGGCGAGACGAAAGCAGCACCGCACCTCAGGATACTTGGATTATCAACTTTCCATTCAGAAATTATCTCTGAACTGTATATACATAAATATAATCCATTTATATATTTATACTCGGCCGAAGATTATCTGTCTCGGAAAATTCAGTTCACAAGTTTTAGACATAATTTGTATGTATGTGCAGTATGATTGTATTTTTTCCTTGAATTGAAATAAAGTTTTCACGAACAAAACAGCTTCCTCATTTTCGCCCGTTAGTTTCCGTCCCTCGTTCGTCGTTAAAATTAATTAGCATGACTTAGGCTCTTTTGTCATGACTCGATTGTCCTGAAATAGTGAAATTAGAAAGCAAGCGCTTCTGCGTATTTGATTTGGAATGTGGTCATCTTAATTACAGTGAAAATTCAATTTTAAGGAGAAAAAAAAATTATTTTTCGCTTCATGGACACTCGAAACAATGTAACTCAAGCAAATTGTAGCAATTATAACTAGTAAATTGGTGAAATTATCTGAACAATGTTTTTTAGCACGTCGGCCGCAAAAATTGCGTGCTATATTCGCATTTTTTTTTTAACAAAAACACACTTTATAACAAAACAAATATTGGAAGTATTTGAAATTAGTATGATTAAATTTTGGAGTACATACTACATTTAATAACATGTATTGTATATTTGAAGAATATTTCCTCTTAGTTAATTTAATTTCTTTACGGAGAAACATTTTTTTTTTAGAATGCAGGTCATGAATTTGTCAATAATGAATGTATATCCAGAGAAGCGTTTTAATATAACACGTTAAAGTCTGAAATCGCTGATTAAACTCGTGCCCAGTCATGTGAAACTTGCATCCGTCTCGAATTGCAGTTTTGCGTACTCGTATATTTTATTCCCCCGAAACACCGTTAGTTTTCTTTATTGAATTTTTAAACACGTAAGATTTATTTAACGTTTATTTCAAAGATCTTTAACCCTGAAATGCCGGATAAATTTGTATTGCCTTTGCATTACGTCGTTTCCATTCTGGTTCCTATTTTCTTCTTATCGTAACTCAACAGTGTTTGAAACTGAAATGAAACCATTAATTTTAATTATTCAATAATTCAAATGAATTTGTATGAATGAAAAGAATTTGTACAGTTTAAGATCTACACTTTGAATTGAAAATAGTTTTTGAAACACTTGTTTTTACAAAATGTTGACGTGATAATGAAACTTTCTTAAGCAAAATATGTCAACCTGCTTCAAATAATTGCTCCACAGGTCTCATGCGAGAAAACCAAGCTGAAATTGTAACAATTGCTTCCGCATCTAAATAGTCACCTTTCGGACTTTGAATCTCAAAGAAGTGATTTACGCTTAAGAGTAAACGTCACTTGACTCTTACTTGCTTTTACACTTTTTCAATTTTATTTAAATTTTAGTGTAAATTTAATAACGGTGAGATCCTTATTAATCTTCTCAATAATTGAATCTGAAAGTGTATTGCAATTTATTTAATATTAATTATGTATTTACAATATTATATTTTTATTACTAAAAAATGTATTTCATTAGATGACAATAAAAGCAATATTGAAACTGGCTAATGCAAAAGGACGTTTACCTGCTTCTGGCAGACTTCATAATCATCCTTGGCAGAGTTCTGGTTCACCTTGGAGTGGGTACTGTATCTGTAAAACGAATAGTTAAATGATTTTTTAAATGAATATTAGGCGTTTTGCTGTTGTTAGTAAAAGTATTATTAAATAAAGTGTTTTTTAATAGTTGTATGTGGATAATTATTTTGCGGAAAACGGGACAGGTTTTTTTTCTTGCTTCGTGATATCTCGAGGTGTTATGTGATATTAAAGAAAGTCAATTTTGAATCTGAAATGTGAGAAAATATGCTACTTGTATGTACGAAATTTCATAAAGAAACAATAATTTGCTGCAGAAAGTGGTAATTTACATATTGATACGCTTCATAAATCATTTTTGAATTTCGATCTATTGAATATAAATAGGATAAATTGTTAAATTTATTTAACTTTAATAAGTTGTTAAATCTTCTTTCTGTTATAAATTTATGTATAATGAAAACGAATTATTACACCTCTTAGATCAAAAGGTAAAGGAGGCGTCAGTGGAGCAGCTATAAGTGCTTTGGCACTTTTGGCTTTTCTATTTTTTCTCAATACAATGCAGGTGACTATTTTTATGATTAATAAGAATGTTTTATTTTGAATTTTAATTTATATATCAAAGAACATTTTACACTAATTTATTCATGTATTATAAAATTAGTTATCTGAATTACAGATGAACATATTTTTTGTTTTACAGCAAACAATGATGGATGATACAATGATGGAAGCTATGGATAACATGGAAACTGCGACAATATTGTTAAGGAATACAAATAAAAAGCGTAAAGAAAATCTAGATGTCGTGAAACCGGATAGTAGTTTTCAAGTTGAAAGCGACATTTTTTGGAACAGTCAGCCTTTTGAAGTAGGCGGCTTGGCCGACCATGCTGATCACAGCGAACCACGTTTAAAAACGAATTAATTCATCGGCATATTATAATTATAATTATTATTATTATTATTATTTTTTTTTTTTTTTTTTTTTTGACAATAAAAAATATAATTTTTAAAAGCAAAATATAACTTTTTTTTAATTTCTTTGGCAAAAATAATACATATTTTATCTGTCTTTTTTACACATCTCCGAGCCCACGAGACTTCTCTACATCCCGTTTGCCCTCTTTTCCTTTAAAAAAAAAAATAAAAAATTTTCATACCAATAAACATTACATATTTTCACTTACCAACTTAACATACAAACACATCTTATATCACCTTATATCTCA
>JABFOV010003489.1:0-16273 GCA_022817685.1 Aradophagus sp. ZL-2020
GTAATGGATAATAACAAAATGGCATTTCAAATATTCCAGATTATTAAAATACTAAACATAAATACAAATAATTACTCTAAAATTTCTATAATGTCATTTCGAAAAAGCGGCTTTAACAAAATAAACCAATGAATATTAAATGTTAAATTTACATTTACAGCGAAGTAAAAAGATGAACCAATTGCTTACCAAAGCCACTTTTTTAAATTATTTTAATATTAATATTATCTTAATATTATTACAATAATGTAGTATACATGTTAAATTATTACATTTGTAGTGTAAAGAATTTTTTTTAATTCTTCATTAAATCAGAGTATCTTAATGTTTTCAGAAAAGTATGATCAATTACATGAGATGATGTTTCAAAATCAAATTTTAAAATTATTTGTCTTAATTGTTGACTTACTAATTACTATATATAAAATATAGTTTTCTCATAAATCATTAATCTTTTTATTACATTTTATGGATATATCAATCGAATACGTATTAAAAAAATAAGTACTTATAATGGAATTATTCTCATTGTTTTCAGGTAGAACACTTCTGTGCAATTTTTTCAAAAAGAAATTGTTAAAAAAACTCGTATATCCAACATTAATAATCAAATAAAACACTAAACTTCTTTAAACATAATTAAATTAATTTAAATCACTGATGTTCTCAAATCATTTGATGTTCAAATGAAAAATTCCATTTAATCACAGTATCATATATATCTTATAACATATATGTATTTAAAATAATTCATTAATTTAATGAATTGTTTTAAAACAAACTTAACTGAATATCTAAATCAAATAACTCTTATAATAAGTCATAAATAAAAAAAATATTTAATGAAAACCAATTTCAACTGGATTTTAAAATTTAATAAGGCACTTAATTGCAACCAATAACAATTAATTACATTTAAATAATATATTAACTTATGTAATCAATACTAAATTTTGACATCGTATTATGAGATTTTGATTTTGACAAAATTCTATTTCTTTGAAAACGTTTGTCTTTTGATTTTCAATGCTTCATAAAAAAATGCCTAATCAGTGAAAAAGGAAAATTGTGTTTAGGTTGATATTTTTTGTTATCAAAATGTTGACTTATTTAAAACGATGAATACTCTTATGATCCCTTATCGGTGCCAAGTTATGAAGGTGTCTCCACCAGAAGTCTAATTTATGTTTCAAGATGAGCTCGAACCAAGGTGTCAAAGGGGATTTTGTCGTGCGTACAAAATTGTTTATTTCCTTCTGCGATACCCAGCGCAACTCGCTGACCTCATCAGGATTTGGGTTAAGGGTCACGTTGTCTTTTTGAAGAAAGAGCACATAGTCGATTTCATGCTCGCCCCAGAAACTGTCACATGGCGCCTCGTAGTGAATCCTGGTGATGTAGGTAAAGTCGTCGGGATTGACCTCGGATGCCGGAATACCGAGTTCGTAACCGAGACGTCGCTGCGCAGCTCTACACATGCCCAGAGCATTCTCCTCCTCGACCTCGCCTGGAATTTCAGCCAGCGGGTGACTGCAGCACGTGTTTGTGTAGTGATCCGGAAACGTTATCTACAAATATATTTTTAATCTGTTAATGGTTGATGATTTATTTGTTACTTTTTCTTTCCAGATGGGCTAAATTTAAGGAGAAAGCAAGCAGATAATTTTATTTAGAGGTGAAAGTCGTTGAAGTTAACTAAAATGTTCAGGATGGCTGTTTTTGAATTATATATATATATTTACAAAAGATTATGTTTAATGAATTAAAATAATACAAATATTTGGTCTTATCTCCGTTGACCAGTTCATTTTCCATTTAAAATAAGATTGTAAAGCTTAGTAACGGTTAATTTTTACATTTACATATAATCAAAAGTATATGAATTTACTTTCATTAATATCATTATCTCATGTGACTGAAGTTTGCCATGTGGCAAATCATTTTTGACTTAGAAAATTTTCTATGTTCAAATATTGAAATCGACAAATATAACAATGAACATAGTGAAAAATATAAATTAACACAAAAAATTGTCGATTTGAATAATTGAACTTAGAAAATTTTCTAAGTCCAAAATCTGTGGCAATTTGCCACGTGGCAAACTTCAAGCTCATCATTATCTCTAAATTTTCTTTTTTTCAAGCTATAATTATCAGTAATCAAACTATACCATTCGAGTCACGTTCGACTTTCTCTATTCTTGTTTAAAGATACTGGGACTCGCTTTCATTGATTTCAAAGTGATTTCAAACAAGTCAGCAGAAATAAAAAATAATAAATAGAAATAAAAAAAAAATTGTAATATAATTTGGTAACATTAAATAATGTTAATTGAGGATTTACATAAAATATACTTAAAGTTTAATGTCAATAAGTGATAGCATTAAAAGTTATCTGAAATACCTATTCTGCTAAAAAATAATGCATTAAAGTGTATGTACTAAAAAAGTAACACTTATGTGTAGATGATGAAACTTTTTTTTTAACTTCACATATTGTTATATAATTTAATTTTTATTTAACACGCATAATTTAAACTAATAAAATTACAATAATTTTATTTTTTGAAATTTTATGCATAATTTTGAACATTTTTTGGCTTATATTAAAGACATCTTGAAATAATTTTCTAAAAAAATAATGAACAAATTTACACCAACATAAAAATAATATGTAACATTGAATTCACAAGTAAACCGTATCATATTCATTAATATTTAAAAAAAATAATAAACAAATAATGACAAAACAAAAAAACTGTCAATTTCCAGGATGATCCTTAAATTTGCCTGATAATTCCCAAACAGTGGTTACTCTGTTAAAATAATTAATAAAAATAATCTTTCAATTCAATTAATTTTCAATGTAAAAATGACATCGAATTTCAATGTTTTTTATTGAATTCAAACGTGAAATGTATTGTTTATAAAAAAAGAAAATTCATCTTAGTAAATAAAATCCACATTTTATATATTAAAACAATTAAAATGAAAACAAACATTACTACCTAAAATTTCTCTTTTCAGAAACGGTAAATAGTAATGCACACTATTCCTCCTATTTTTAAAGGCTTTCAAATCCATCCTTGAAAAGTGAAATGAAACAAAATATAAATGCAAAAAAGAGAAGAGAAAAAGGTGTCACACTCACTTTCGTATGTGAACGTTTTTGCAACAGCAAGTCGCCCTTGGCGTTGAAAAGAAAAACGCTGAACGCGCGGTGCAGCGGCACGCTGTTGTCTTGATTAATCTGGTGGCAATGCTTTTTAGAAGCAGTGCCTACGACTTTATCATTTTCGTCCACCAGGATACATTTCTCTTCGAGCGCGGATAACTGCAGCGGTGCGATTTGTATTTTTGTCGAGTGGCGCCGCAACGAGAACGAGTAACTTTTTAGTTGCTCGACACCAATTAGAAGTAAATTACGGCCGGGTCGTACCATTTTTAATACCGACATCGTCTTCCCTCTTTCATAAGAATCACACAAATAACAATTCAAAATGTGTCCTTGTGGTGATTCGCGCGAGACAAGAAGAAACTACCGACTGGACATCCAAACTGAACTGACACTTATTCATTTTTTTCCTTCAATTTTATATCAGAAACTAGCTTAGGTGGCGCTACGGTCGCAACGGGCTTTAAAATTCGATGTTTATATTTACTGTTATGACACGATTGATTATTGATTATTTTGATTATTCTGTTATTTTTGTTATTTTGAAATTTATATAGAATGTTTAATCTATATAGAAGTGCGAAATCATTTAATCACTTGTAAGTTCTTCCTTTCATTCATTGTTTGAATTTTACGAAAAATGTATTAATTATTAATTATTTTTGACTAACGTTAAATTTCTTGTAATTTGATTATAAATTCCAAAAATGTAATATATGATTTAGGAAAACGAGTTTAAATATCTTTCGTCAACTAATGAGGTTAGAATTGAATGTTGATTAGATTTAATTATTATTGTTTAAATAACTGTATAACAGATCGAATTTTGTTGCAAAGTAACTTTTTAAATTGTAAAAATAGAATGAACACAAATTTAATTGTTAGTAAATAATGTTGAAATAGTGTTTTCACAACTTTTGTCTTCCAAACTTATGCTAAATTGAGAAAGATAGATATACTTCAAGAATCGATATTATTGGTCTCTTTGTTTTTCTTTCTCTATATTATTCCCCTATCTTTTCCTGCTTTGTTGAACACAGCTCTTATTTCATGTTTTTCGGAGTCGTGACTGTTACATGACTTCTCTCGTCTGTTCATCAAAGGGGATTCGAAATCTGTCGTCTCATCTCGAGAGACTGAAGAATTGCATTCACAAGTAGCAACATTGTTATCGGTGTGCAAACCAGCTAAAAATGCCAATTGAAAATCTTGAAGAAGAGGGTTTGGAAAAGAACCCCAACCTAGAGTTGGCGCAGATAAAATTTTTACTCAGTTTACCGGAGCATAAAAATGACATCGCACTGCAGCAAAAGTTGATGGATGCTATCATAAAAGAAAGTAAGTTTTAATTCTATATTTATTTCTGTAAAGTAACTTTTATAAGTTAATTATATGAGAAACCTGTGTTTACATTTTCATTTCAGACTTGTTTATTAGTCAGATTGAATAATTCAATTAAGAACATAACCAAACTTTCTGAAACAAACTGAAAATATTTCTTTGATTATTAATAAATTTGTTTTTTAATTATTATTTTAACGATACGATTATTTTTAAAAAGTATTGAACAGTTTTTTAATTGTAATTATTTACTTTTATGGAAATGCTTAAATTTTTGAATTTTGAGTAAATTAATGTAAGTTTTTGTTTAATTTTTGAATATTTCTTTGTTTACATGTATTTAAATTTAATATTAATAATGAAATTATTTACAGACATGGCTCCATTTTATGAAGAAGTTTGTCGCGACTTAGAGTGGCCAGTTGATACAGTTTTGTTGGCCAATATGAAAGCAAAAAATAAAGAACAATTGGAGGAATTGGATCGCATAATTGAAGATGCCGAACAAAATTTAGGAGAAATGGAAGTTCGGGAAGCAAACCTCAAAAAGTCTGAGCATTTATGTCGAATTGGCGATAAAGAAGGTGCTCTGGCTGCCTTCAGGAAGACTTATGATAAAACTGTATCTCTTGGGCACAGATTAGACATTGTTTTTCACAATATTAGAATAGGTCTTTTCTATATAGATCATGATCTTATAACAAGGAATATTGAAAAAGCCGAAAGGTTTGTTGAATCTACTTTTAGAAACCTTACTTGGAAATTTTTTTTAATTAGCTATATATTTTGTTCAGTAATATATTTGTTTTTCCATTCATAAAAATTACTGCAATGATGCAAGTTTTATAATCGTGAATTTGTAGTTTAATAGAAGAAGGTGGAGATTGGGATCGCAGAAATCGTCTGAAGGTTTATCAAGGAACTTATTGCATAGCTGTGAGAGACTTCAAAGAAGCTGCTAATTTCTTCCTTGACACAATTAGCACTTTCACAAGTTATGAACTTATGGATTATAATACATTTGTTCGATACACTGTTTACCTCAGTATGATCAGTTTGCCACGCAACGAGTTAAGAGATAAAATCATCAAAGGCTCAGAAATCTTGGAAGTGCTTCACAGTAATCCTGATGTTAAGAAGTATTTGTTTTCACTGTACAACTGTCATTATGCAGACTTCTTTAAAAATCTGGGTAATAAGAAAACCATTTTAGAAATTATATAGTAATTATATACTATAGCTGTTATTAGCAATTCAACAAGACTTTTACTCATGGAATTCAAAATTAATTCCAAACTTTTTGAAAGACACTAAAATTTCAATTTAAATTTAATTTTAAAGAAGCATTTTTTGAAAAAGAAAAAAAACGCTTTTTTCTAGTAAGATATAATAACATATGTGAAAAAAAAGAAATGTCATTGAAATATGTGAAATAACGTCATTGAGTGAACCTCATTATTTTCAGCCCACGTCGAAGGTCTGCTGCGAAGAGATTACCTTATTCATCCACATTATCGATATTATGTACGAGAGATGCGAATTCTTGCATATACACAACTGTTAGAATCTTATAGATCTCTGACACTTGAATACATGGCTGACGCTTTTGGAGTTACAATAGAATATATTGACCAGTAAGTAATTATTATACAGTAAAAAGCCACTGCAAAAGTTTAGCTTTGATGAATTATGTAACAATTTTAAATTAAATTTAATTTTATTTTAAATGACAATAAGTTACACCCATAAAATGTAAATAATATATTATTTTAATGTAATTTTTTAGGGAATTATCCAGATTTATTGCAGCAGGTAGACTGCATTGCAAAGTTGATCGAGTCGGCGGAGTTGTCGAAACCAATAGACCTGACAGTAAAAATTGGCAGTATCAAGCAATGGTCAAGCAAGGTGACTTGCTACTCAATAGAATTCAAAAGCTGTCTCGTGTTATAAATATATAAAATACAAAGATAAAGATAATGAAGAAAAAATTGAAAAAAAACATACATGCAAGAATAAAACGAAAAGGAAAAAAAGAGTCGATTGCATTGTTGATTGTGTTTGAAAAACGTACTTTACAATTCAATTTACTGTATTTCAACTGCAAATTTTCATGTTCATTTATATTCTGAGAATAAAAGGTACTGATAAGAGATCAGAAATATTTTATTCATTCATAGAAGACCTTACACCTTTTTCATTCTAGCATATGAGTAAATTTATAAATGAAATTAAAAAATAACAAATGTATAAAGAATATAATTAACAAATAAAATTGTTGAGAACTGATTTTTTCTCATCAATAGCTATGAAAACAGTTGTTTAGGGATTTCACAAAGCAATTGAATTTATTCTTACAACAAAAAAATAAAAGAAAACAATATTTTTTTTAATTTCAATTACTTTCTGCTCATGAGGTGAAAAACAAATTATATTTATAATTTTACAAAGGTTGACAACAAAAACATCTTGAATTTTTATGCATTTCTGTTCATCTAGGGACTTTTTATTGCACCTTTTGGCAACTTCGTAGATTTCAAGGCTTTTGTGAACACGTTGGAATCGAGTCCCTTGTGCTGTGTTAACTATCTGCTACCATTTTATAATAACCTTATTATATCATAAATTAAGGTAAATAATTTTATTGATTGTTTTTATATAAATATCGAGACTATTTTTTAAAATTTGAAATATTTTTTCTCACTTTTTCATCTTTTTTTTGTTATAGTTTTGACGAACCATTATGAGAGTCAATTGAATATTATGTTTTTACTGTGGCAATTCAAATTTAGTTGAATGATTGTCTGAGAACAATTAAAATTCAATTATGTTAACGATAGGGTTTTGAAGATTATTGTTTCCGGGAGAAAATTCTCCGATTGTTGTCGCCACAATTGATAACAAATTGTTGACAAAAGATTTTAAATTTATGGATAATATTGTACGTCGAAGGACCCAGTAAATAAAAAAACAAAAAATTGTAATCAACTAAATATGGTAAAATTATTATAAAATATACAATTTCAATTAATTTTTGAAAACATTTTAGATTTCCAGTGTTAGAGTTGCATGAACAGTGAATACCAAATTATGCATATTTTTTACAATGTAAAAAGTTGGTATAAAAATACAACGTAAAAAGTTGGTGAAAAAAATTGTTCAATATTAAATGTTTTACACTTTGAATTTATTAAATTTGGTTTCTTTAACAATGTATTTATTATTTTAAAAAATAATTTCATTACAATGCACTTTAATTGTTGCTTTCAATTTACGGAATCTCACCGATCAAAAATTTTATTTATTCAAGTTTTGTCTGAGTTACAAATTTCTTAAACGTTTTTTAAGGACGTTTGAAAAAGTCATTCCTTATTAATAAGACATCATTTATAAAATATGGTCGTTTTTGACTGAAAAACATTATTATTCAGTGATTTATGGATCATTTCCTACTTATTAAATATAAGACCATAATAATAGGATATCCTAGAAAATTATTGATATTGTTCATGTAAAAATTATTATTTCTTGTGATTTTTTAATTTACAAGTAAACCAAGTTAAACTTGGTTTATATATTTTTCATTATATATTTGCATTATATATTTCATACTTTCAGCATACTTTGAATATTTAATTTTGTATTACTTTTATGTTTCTGGTCAAGTTTATGCTCTTATAATTATGCATGTATTGTTTAAATGATTAAATAATGAAGTTAAGTTTGAATGCCTTAAACATTTGAAATTATGTTTCATAATATGTGAGCTCGAAGTTATTTAATTTCATGTTTGAATATTTTTTCTCTTTCATCTAACTTACTGAAAACAAAAATAATGTGAATTTACAAATGTTTCTTAACATAATGACTACACAATATCTGCCAATATCACAAAGAATATTATCAGATTTAAGACAACAAATTTTATAAATACAAATAAAATAAATATAAAGTGTAATACTAGTTGTCTTTTCTCAGATATCAGCAATGGAAACATTCGAAAATGAACAATACATCACATTTCCCATTTCGGACCTTCAAGATGTTCAGGACAACAACACTGGCACTATGAAAAAGGAAACTTCTAATCCTATATCTGAATGCATTATCCAAGAAGTGCCAATAACTACCATTAATTTGACCATAGATGAAGATAATCCCAGTACAGTGCCGAAAAAAGAAAAAGACTCTTTGAACACTGGTGATGACGAATCAATGGCAGTTGAAGCCCTACGTCAACTAGGGGGCATGTATCCTTGTTTTGACAATGATAAAATGGCGAGTCCAGAATCTCCCAATAATTTAGAAAGTCAACAGTCTGATTCAGAAATCAGCAAATTTGTGTGCATGATATGTGGCAAATTGTTTGATACAAAAATGGAGCATAGCAACCACATGGTCTGCCATCAGGTAGACCGACCTCATACCTGTCGAATTTGCGGTAGCATGTTTCGTACTAAATCAAGTTTGCAAGTACACACGAACAGCGCACACCAGAATGCCAAAATACATAAATGTACCATCTGTGGGGTAGACTTCCAGCGACCATCAAGTCTCTCAAATCACATGAAAATTCACACGTATGTTGCAGGGCGTGCCATAACGCGATTGCAAAATGAACAAAAATCAGAATCTCAAGCATCGACATCAGTGGTGACCTCAGTTCATGATTATGACTCTGTACAATGGTCAATGCCCGTTTACAGTTTCAATGAACAGAGTAGTGGCTCACTGGATGACTCTAATGACAAATTAAATTTGCAGGAGTATTCAGTAATTCCATCTAACTCTGTCAATGGCGAAATGGCACAGATTGAATACACAGATCAAACGCCTAGTTCGGACCAGCAGTTTCTAACAATAAGTTCCTACGAAAATGCCAATACTGAAGTCAAAATTGCAACTGTTCAATACAACGACAGTAGCATTGTAAAAAAAATTGTAATGGAAGTGGAACCTGACAAGCGGGTGATCTCGCCAAGGGAATGTGAATATTGTGATAAACAGTTTCAGGATAGCAACCACTTAGCGAGTCATCAAAAAACTTGTATCAAGCGAATCGCCCAAATTGGCGGTGCAGAGCGAGGAAATTGGGGCAAACACGCGTGCTCTGAGTGTGGAAAAAAATTTACTACTAAACAAAAAATGTTTCGACATCAGTGGATTCACCGCAAAAAAACGCACTCTTGTGAAGTTTGTGGCAATCAGTTTGAGCGTCAAGTGGAATTGGACGAACACAGATTATCTGCTCATCCTGGGGATTCGCCGTTTACGTGCACCGAATGCGGCAAAAGCTTTGTTTCTAGGCAAGGACTATGGGAGCACGGGCGCACCCATGCCGGAAGTCCTGCGCACTTCCACTGCGATAAATGTTCTAAAACCTTCACCTCCAGACAAGGCTACTTGATCCACCACAGAACTCACACTGGTGAACGTCCTTATGGCTGTAAATTTTGTTGGAAGGCTTTCAGAGACGGCGGTACACTTCGGAAACATGAGCGAATCCACACGGGAGAGCGTCCTCACGTGTGTCCACTTTGCTCTAGAGCTTTTAATCAGAAGGTTGTGCTGAGAGAACATGTTCGATGGGTACACGCGGCTGCAAAAAATGACACTGAAACTACCGGACCACCTTTTCCTTGTCCGCTTTGTGGAGATTTAAATCAAGATCGGGATGAACTCTGTGCGCACATAGTTAAACACTCGGACAAAATGATTGCAGAGGCTAAAGCGAAAACTAGTGAGCCTAAGAAAACCAGCAAAACTAGTAAATCCAAAAAAAAGATTAAAGAACCGACTAGTACAGTGGAATTAAAGGATCCTAAATTAGAGGAGGTGGTTAAAGATGAAGAGCAGATTATTTTAGCTGTAAGCGATCCTTTGGAAAAAACAGTCGAGGGACAAAACGTTTATATTGATTCCAAGCAGACCTATATTCTGGTGAATGCAGGCAAAACTAGCAAGGTGTATACTGTTGCGGATTTGAAACAATTGAGCAGTGGTCAACTTGAAAGGATCAAAGGTAACACCATTGAAATTTGCATTGAGCAGGAAGATAATGAAGAGGTAGAGGAAGATGAGGAGGTTGATGAACAGAGGAAGAATACGTTAAGGTTTATGTCAAAGTGTAGTGAGGACTCCTCGGTGCTGACTATTCCCAATTCACAGACCAATGAGAACTTTTCTAGTCAAATAGAGTTGGTCCCTGAGAACGAGGTTCACGAATATGTCGAACAAGAGGACATGGACATTATGCAGGTGGATGGCGTGCAGTTCGAGCAGGATGAAGATGATGCTAATGAGCTAATAGGAATTTGCCGTGTTTGTGGAGAAACGGGATTCAATAATAAGAGCGATCTTATGGAACACGTTAAAATACATATGTAATTAGGACATGTGAGGACATTGTTATATTTTTAGACTGCCAATGAATTGATCATGTTTTGATGGTAATATACTAAAGCGTTTTATGAAAAAAAATCAAAGTATAGTTATAAAAATGCAAAAGTTTTGATATGGATATGTCTTGTGATTGTGGATCAATCACAAAACCCCTACCCCCGGGTATGGTTCCTAGAAGGATTATATAATAAGTATACATTTTAAATTCATAATTAAATAACATATATCCAAGACATATCTATATCTTCATGTTCTTCTGTGTAATGGAAGTCATTTTTTAAGTTGAAAATTAATTTAGTTTTATTTTAAATTTCGAATTTGTGATGATAGATATGAAGAAGGTTTTATAATTTTGAATCAGAGACATATGCTTTAAAAGTGACTGGTTTTCAAATATTTTTAAATTGAAAAGATGTGTATTTCTTTCCATTTATATTTTTCACTGCAGAGAAAAGTAAATTATAAACAAAAACATCTTTTCCACTGCTGGCAAAACAATTATTTTATAAACAGCTAAAACGAATCACTTTTACTGCGTTTGTTATGAAAAGTATTGCTTATGACTTATGGTTAAAGTTAACGTAATGGACAACTACAAGTATGATGATTAACACAGTTGTCTGGGATCGCAAACTTTTCCTACTAGTTGTACAATGTACGATTTTTAGATTTTTGTAAATTGTGTAAATGATTAGACGAAATGCAGTTTAGAACAAAGAAAAACTTGAATCTGAATTTAAATAATGATTGGTATTGAAAGTTAGGGTTACAAAATAAAGAAATGAAGCACAAGAACTTCATTTTAATTGTTTTGTACGTTGTATATAATGAATGTTTTTGTATGAAGGAATGCTCACAAAAGCATTTTAATCAATATAACAAATGATCATCGATCCCAAACTTATAAAACTTATAAAACTTATTAATTCATCAAACCTGAAAATTTGTATATAAAATTTTTACTTGAATTGGCGCTACTTGTAAAGATATATTAAAATAATACTTTATAAAATAACCCGATTGAATATTTAATATGTGTGGGAATAAATATGTAATAATAATAGCAATTCGTTTTTATAATCAACTGTTTCGTTACAAAATAAAGCATTTCTCTACAATTTTTTAAAGTTTTTTTCTCTAAATGTATCACATCATTTCATAGTTCTATTTTAATTCAACTTTCAAAATTAATTCAAAAAGAGATTAAAAGTGTATTATAAAAGTACTTTTACAACTGCCCCATTTATATTTATATATATGCATGATTTGAGTCTAAATTATCAGACGACTAATTCAAATGAACCTATCGTAGGAAAGTGACAAGAAAAAAATGTTTTCTCGTCTGACTTGAGGAACGAAATCTATTATCGACCTAATCGACGAAAGTGATAGTTCGAACTACAAGTAAATAACCTGTCTCACGAAAAGCTGCTCCAGAAAAACCTCATCTACATTCCAAACGATAATTAAATTCCCATTCGAAATTCAATGTGGTTCGACAAAAAGCGCCGACGAAAGGAAAATCTGTAACAAAGTATTAGAAATTTCGTCGTAATTACCATTAAAATTTGTTTTAGGTCAGAAAACAGAAGGCGTTTGACGTGTTAATCTGGAAAATGACTCAGAAACGCAATATCACCCCTTTACGTAACATAACACGAAGCTTTTTTTTTTTTAATATAACTTCAATATAATTATTACGTTACGATTATAATACAATTGAAGTTTCCAACGTATATTATTAAACGAAAATTAATTGATTATAAATCTACAATACATAATGTAATCAAAAATGAAAATTTCGTATTTTCAAACGATCATTTATTCAGACCTCCTCTCGTAAAGTTACTCAATAAAAAATACCATTGTAAAAAGAAAATGATATCAAATTTAATTTTTGTTCGAAATTTCACCAACATACAATTATACTCAAACATCACCTTAATTTGTTACCTCTAAAATAATTATAATCACAAAAATAAATCCTATAATTATTCTCCCACCTAACAAAATGTTAAACTCAAAGAGCCAACTATAAAAAATTACCATCTAAGTAATAAAATTACCGACTTCAATAGCTATTTTACCATTTGACAAATAACTTCGACTGTTTAGTAACTTTTACTCATCGCTTCTTTCGTCGTAGAAAATACTCCGAAAGCAGGAGGAAAAGTAACTCCGGCGGCCGTTGATTGTAAGATTTCGAGAGCGTCATTCAAGGCAAAGGTGACTCGTAAAAACGGAGCGTCCGCACATGAATGCACTCGGGCGTGCATGGGAATGCACGTGTGCGCTCGCATATGAATGCATGCAGTCATAGGAAGGCCGGTTCTGGGAATATGTAGGCCTCCGCGGCTGGAAGTAAATATTCCTTCCCTTTCACTGGAGTCGTGCAGGAAAAAAGGCATGGCCGGGCGCACGTGTACGTGAGCTCGCGCGTTTGTGTGTGGCCCATTAAGCCGCAACGGAGCCGACTCGGAGTCGGCTTCGGGACCTCTCGCGGCTATCGGACACCGGATGCGTGGCGAAAAAACACACCCGAGGGACGAAAACCAGGTCGCGAGGCAGATTGACGCGTGAAGCAATTGATTTCATTGTCTCGCCCGGCGTTCTCGCTTTCGTTCGACAGTTATGAATATGGATGAGACACGGCCGGGGCCCGCCGTGTTATTTTCGACGATGATTGATTCATCCGAGAGGCCGCCGGACCTTTGTCCTCGATTTTTCGCCACGCTTTTCGTGCGATTAAGGCCCGTCATTTTCTAATCGTTGTTGCGGCTAATTGGCTCCGGCTTGTCAATGATGGATTGCAATGCGCAAATCACGTGTTACTTGTTTTTCTTCGGCCGGGATATACAGCTGAAAGCAAATTGTTAAGGGTAATGGCATCGTTTTTGCATGTACTTATGTATTTCAAATCGCATAATGTTCTGCAACGTCATTGGGAGAACCAGTCTTTCGAATCATTTTTTTTTTTCCTTTTTTCAAATTCAGTTCAATAGTATGTATATTATGAACTTATATATGATTACGAGTGTTTCATGGTGGATACAGATTTTTGTCATTAAAAATATAAGAAGGTTGATGAAAAATCTAATAGTTTCTTCGATGTTCAATTGAATCTTTTCACAAGAAATGCATCATGCAATTTTTTATTGAACATTTTTAAAAAGGGAAATAGGTTTACAATATAATGACAAAAACTTGCCAACGAATCCTTAACAAAGGTTGTGCAAGGACATACTCCTTTTTTCCATCAGCCATTCTTCACGTTTCAGATAAGAAAGTGTAAGAGTCGCGTGCGGAATAATCACGCGAATTTCATCATGGCCATTTCACAAGGTGCATCTTCCGAGAATCTCAATGGAAAATCGTACGTGCGAGGTGGGTTCAGCTGCGAAGATTATTACCGCTTGATGGCTGGTCATTGCCGACCGAGGACTTTGTCTCTTTGTTTCGATGGAATATTTATAATGTGCGAGTACTTTTTGGTGAAATTTTCGATGGTTTCCTGGTTAAAGGATCACGAGTTTTCAGAAATAAAAACCTCTTCTTATAAGATGCTGAATTTGCGAGAGAAATATTGTAATACGATATGAAATATCATTCACGATGAAACACAATATTTTATATTTATTTATTAATGCTGTTACAATTAATGACCGTTTGCTGGATATCAAATTGATCGGTCATTGATATCAAATCGACATATTAATCGTGCTTCAACGAATTTAATTCTTATTCATATTGTGATTATCTTCAATTACTGTTTTTTAATTATAAATAGATCATAAATGTAAATAAAATTAAAAAGTAAAATGAAATAAATAAAATCGTTGTATCAAAATTCAGAGCAAATAGCAAAAAGATTTGAAAAATTTGTAATCATTTAACCACGGTTTTCATGTCTAAGGAAAAGAAGAAAAAAGAAAAAAGAAAAAATACTCGCGGATTATGAGAGTTGGATAAATCTGTGCATAAAGTACAATAAATTAAACATATTATATGCTGTTGAGTAAGAGGAATTCTAAATGTTCTGTGGTTATAATAGTAGAAGACACTAAAAACGTATCAATATATAAAAAAAAAAAAAAAATTAACAATTAGATTCTTTGAAAGTTGACAGAATTTCTAAATTATAGACTATATTTGAAAGTAAATCCAACATTTAAATAGTACGGAACTTTCGAAATTATTACAAATGAAAAAGGTACTACATTTATATACGTCCATGCATTGTGAAGTGTCAAAGTCGCTAATTTGACCGTATTCTCCGTTTCCATGAACTTAACAGAGAAAGTAATTTGCAAAACATTGAGAGTATTGTCCCTGGTTCAAGGATACTGTTTTAGACACACATTTTTTAGTCCAAAATAATTTGAAAAATACAACAGAAAAGTTGAGTTCAAACTCAATTTTCTTTATAATTTACTGCTGAATGTGTTTTTTTTTTTTTTTTTTTTTTTCAATGTCAGACACTTTCAGCAATAAATTATATGCAATTTTTGTTTAATCTGTAAAAGAATGAAATATCTACAAATTGATATTTTTCATATATCTTAATTTTTCGGTTTTAGTTTAAATTGAAATGTTACTGAATCATTAAGATTCCGTAATGAACTTGCAGCTTGGTATTGAAAGCTAGATCATTGAAAAGCCAAATTGAAATTTAAAGCACTTACTTTCAATGATTGGAAATAGTACACCCACACAGTTCTGGGTTGAGAGGTGGAAGTCCGCGGCTTCCAGCGAGTCATTCAAACCGAAGTCGACAAATTGTTGATGGTTCTATTCAATTTATCCTCTGCCTCTGAAATTCGTGTCAATCTTCCAGCGGCGCGATTGTGTCAGTCTACAAAGGACTGACACTCGTCAATCTCCATCAGTAACTTTGAATCGTCGAGGCTGCATGTGTTGCAACCGTACAAAAGGTATTTTTCAATTATCAGTCTGTCTTCAAAATTAATACCTTCTCATTGAGACAAATTTATTTTATTTCAGGTCTGACAACTGATGCAACTGAGTTCAGCGATGACCCGAAGATAATTTTGTTACACCGTTGACCCTTGAGAGCTGATTGACTTTCATTGTATTACTCCGCCCATTTTTTTTTTTTTTTTTTTTTTTTTTTTTTTTTTTTTTTTCTTCAAACTTGTGGGTGGATTGGGTTTTAATTTTGTTCTTTATACACATCGTCCGCTCCCGCCGAAAGTCCGTTTTTGGGTCTTGTGTGTTGCGGCGTCCTTAAAAAAAAAATAAGAATAATCAATGCTAATGAGTGTACAAGAGCAATAGTGAACATCATGCATGTATGATGTGGTACTCTCCTAAGACATACTAAGCTGTAAGTTGCTCG
>JABFOV010003490.1:0-16270 GCA_022817685.1 Aradophagus sp. ZL-2020
ATTTTATTTTTTTTAATGATTTATTTAAACGTATTTTAAAAGAGAATTTTGCAAGCCCTTACTCATGTATTACCTATGTACAAAACTTGTTATAATTAAATTAAAAATATTTTATAGATAGCATTTACAAATAGTAACGAAAAATGTAAGAAAAAAATTGTTTTGTACTTAACAATACAAAAACTGCTTCCCGCTTATTTGCTGTTTAATACTCCTTTATTTCAATCGTCAGTACAAAAGTTTCAATTGTGGTGTTTCAGACTGATTAAATATTTAATTAATCATTATTCCGCCGATCTGACTTCATTCCATCTACTGGGTCACAGTCTGGGAGCTCATGCCATGTCTTATGTTGGAAAAAATATCACGGGGATCGCTAGAATCACTGGTAATAAATAATGTCTCAATATTCTCTTGCAGCTTACAGACTATCCAACTACTTTTAATACAAATAAGAGTACTGCTACACAGTAGTATGAATATAATCATGTTTGCTATAGCTACAGCCACAGCTAAATACAGGCCCAAATACAATTTTCACCCGTTATAATTGCAAATGTTTGTACAGTGACTAGGCGTAGTAACAACAACGTAACCGAAAATGTCGAACAATTTTCATAATGCAAATAACAATGTTAAACTTTATGATTAAATTTCTATTTTCAGATAAAATTACGCTTCATTAACAATCTCAAAAGTAATACAACAGTCAGGCACATTTTTGTCTACAGTCGTGTCATCTTAGTTATTTGTTTAATCATTTATGTATTTATTTGATTATCATTCTGAATTTACTTGTCGATAAAATTAATTGAGCAAATATTAGAGAACTTTACATATTGATTCTAATCAAATGGTTCATATTTACGAGTCGTTATGCTTTTAGCTTTAGATCCAGCTCGACCAGGTTTTCAAGGCAAACATCCAGCGATTCGTTTGAATTCTGGAGATGCGACGTTCATAGACGTTTTGCATACAGATGGAAGGCCTTTATTAGGCCTGGGGATGACCGTTAGTGCTGGCAACGTTGACTTTTATTTCAACGGAGGAATCAGACAGCCAAAATGTCCTTTGGACGGAATAGCGTCCGACCTGAAATCGATTCTCAATATTCCCAAAATGACTATGGACTGTAAATAAGTTATTCATTGTCATATTCAATTGCTTGCATTTTTCTTCTTTAATCATTGCTTTCGTTATTATCAACTGTCATAAAATTGGATTGCAATCACAGTTTTAATTTTATTAAGAAACGTATATAACTCATCAAAATGTATGTTTTGCAGTGCTTTACAATTTGGCGACCTGCAATCACAGTCGGGCTCCAATGTACATGGCCGCAGCTGTCGAAAAATGTCGAATGTGGGGCCGTCCGTACAAACAATCTCAAAAACCTACAATTGTCCCTAAAAAACCATGCACTTTTATGACGTGCGCGGTTGTTGGACTGGATACGCCAAAGTATACTAAAGTCGGCGACTTCGTTGTATATACTTCTGGAAAGTATCCCTACTGCCTACTTTAAGAGTACTTTCTTATTTAGATGTTAATTCTCTTAAAGTAATATGGAAGTTCTAAATTCACAAAGTTGTTACTTTTGCAATATCATTTGTTAATGTACTAAATTAATATGTCTAATGCTTCTACAAAGATGTTTCATTTGTGAGAAATTGAAATATAAACCAACAGCTAGTTTCACAATCTGCAAACAATTCATTTCATCGTTGTAAAAATTTCATATTTGTTCTCTCTTATTTTTGTACGTCAATGAAATTTTGATACCTTAATCTAATAATTATTATACTGACTAATATGCCATTTCTAATGGAAAGTCTCTATTTTTATAGAATAGTATGTTTGCTTTGTAAATAAATTACAATAAAATTATTTATTTAAATTAAACGATGTGTTTTGTGTATCGTACAAGTCTTGTTTGACAAAATCTGTAACACCTCAAAGAATTTCTAATAATAATAAAGCAATATTAATTGATTAATGACAAATGTAATTTTTATTGTTTAATTGTGTTGTATTCTTATTATAAATAGTTTAATTTCAACTTGTTAAATTTTAGCGAATGTAAAATGCGTACATTGTTATGAATAAATTGTTTTTGTAAATATGAAAATATTGTAAATATAAGCGTTAAATTGTTTTTAAGAATATGAATGTCTTAAATCAGATCAATAATTATTGATTATTGATGAATTTATATTATTCAATCTCAAAACACTTAACCTGCTATAAGTCAAGTTTTTGAATTTAATGAATTTTGATTTGCGCCAATGAGTGTTAACACAAATTGCTGCAAATGAACTGTTTAAAGAGCGTGTAAAAAAGATAAATGAAATGACTTGTTTCTACTTAGTTTTTGTTTTTCTAGATCACCTGATTTTCGCAGCAATACAACTTCAAACACTAATATGAAATATCAGAATTATTTTGGTTTTAAATTTCGATAATATAGACTACTACATGTCCTAATTACGCCACCTTTTGTAATTAGTTAGACTTAATAACATTATTTTATTAATTCATTAACGAAATCGCGTATAGATAAATTTTCTTTTAAAATAGAAAAAATAGAACATATAAATTGTTTTATTAAATTTTTGCATCAAATTTAATAATTCAAATTTAACTTCAATAAATTACAAATCGAACATGTACAGCGATGTAACAGGACTTTTAAGAACGCGACAATTCAAAAGGCATTTATAATTATTTAAATACTACGAGCAAAGTGTATAAATATGCAAATATATTTGCAATTGCTTTTGTACTTGTTTCACTGATGATACAAATATTATGCTTCTCATCTATGGAATAAACTTAAAGTATTTAGAACAAAGTTGGGTTTAATTCTACCCACATAATAATATAATAATTCCCACTAAATTTATTCACCTCGTCGTCGCGACATCCAACAATAATTTATGACATATTGTCGGGATTTTAAACATTTATTTAGCCAAATAACATATAACGAACATGTAAAAAGAACATATTGTAAATAGACAATTTATTATTACATCCTGACAATATGACATAAAATTAAATTAAATTAAGAAATTGAATTTGTTTGAGAGATTCATCTAGCTTAAGTACATTATCTTAAATAAATTGCGATCGAATTGAAACCAATGTAAGAAAGCATTCGCTTTTAAAATTGCGAGATCAGTTGCAACGTTAAAGACGAGAAGGCCAAATTCGCAGTAACAATAATAACAATAGTTAAAAAGTTGATCCAAGATTAGTGTAAATATGTTTGCTAAGAAACATTGGTCGTTTTGCAAACAATTTAAATTAGATATTTACAATTCAATATTGCATTAGAATTATCAATGTTACAGACCAACCTCTGAGTTTACTGGAATAAATATAATCATTCTCTCATCATATGTTCGCATCCCTGAAACTATATAACGTATAAGTTTAATACTGTGTCGTTTCTGGATCTTCCACCATGGAAACACTCGCCTGTTCAAGAACTTCGAGCAGTTTTTGAATATCTGTGGAATCTCGAGCATTGTTGATAGTTCGCTCCAGTGCATGCACATATGATATGCACGTTCGACTTTCATGATCCAAATTGTGAGGATTGGCCTTATGCTGAAATAAAAAAAATTAAGATTTTTTTGTTTTAATGTTTCTGTTTGTAATTACAGAAAAATATGCTATAAAAATATTATTTCAAATTATATTTTAATATTTTTGTCTTTTTCAATTAAAAATATATTTTGTTCTACAATTATTATCAATAATTAACTATGATTATCAAGTATGTAATTGTTTAGAAAACTGACAATATCGAAAAAACGTTACACGCTTTTTTATTATTTTCATTGTGAAGGAACGTTTTTAAATTATAATTATTTACCCATATTAACAATTGAGCCATTGCTAAGTTGCCAGTAGCACACGCTAAGTGAAGTGGTGTCCGCAAATCTTCACTGCTCACAGTACAGTTTACATCTTCATTAGTACATCGTGCTAAGCACAGCATAAACGTTCGCATATCGTTTCTGTATTCATACCATAATTGTTATTTTAATCGATCACCGTTCCTTAGATTCATGTTAAATACGATTTTTCATTGACTTTATTTGCCTTACCGATAAATTGAGTCGATGAGTACTTTTTCAAACGAAAACTGTGGGTTTATCGGCGGTAAGAAGGCCTTGTCCTCGTATTTCCATCTTATCCACTGCTCCTTTTCTTCTCTCGGAGAATCCGGAGTAGGTTTTTGCTTTCCATTCAAATTGTACTCCCACACGCTATTAACTGTGTTGTTCCCCAACGCCAACATCACACTCAGTTGCCCAGCGCTAAAATTTATTACAACGTCGGTATTTAAAACTCAACAAAATTTATAATTACTAAACTAAAATGAAATAATTAGTAGAATGATAATCATAATGAATTTTTTTTTCAAATTGTTTTATTAAAATTGATTTTAATTACTTTGTAAAAACAAAAAAAAATGTTTTTCATCCATGGTTTTCGTGCAATGGTTTTCATAATTGAAATAATTTTACTTACGACCAATCATCCAAGTCTAAGGAACGAACTTTTGATATATGAGAACCTAGATTTCTGTGAATACCAGAGCATTCAATGCAAATTAGAATTCCGAGATTTAGACTGGTCCAGTCTGGATCTGAAACATTACATATTGAAAACAACTTTATAAAGATATTATGAAATTTTCATTAGACTTCTGAAAATAAATTATTCTCAATAATAAAATATTTCAGTTAGAAGTAGAATGTAAAACATAGATGAGTACATACTGGGTGCACCACAGTCAACGCAGCTGTCGTTTCCTGGTACTTTATTCTTTATGCAGTGTATTTTGAATGCATCTGTTTCATTTTTCTTTTCGCCATCACTGTGCTGCAAACTGGAAAATATTTGTTGCTCAATTGCAGCAATCCAACTATCACGATCTTCCAGACTGTTGGCTTCAAAGTGCCATGTTTTATTTTCCAATGATATGATGGAGAACTCGAAAGAACCTTCTATGTAAAATGAATGAATAAACTTTGGAACTTACATTATAACATCATACAAATTCGCATACTTTTTTTTAATTATCACAATGTAGAATATTTTTAAAAATTAAATATATATTATTTTTATTTAGAATAATCCTATAAATGTAACGTAAAGAACAGATTAAATTGAAACTTAATTGAATTTGTAACTAACCATGATGAGATGATGTTTTAAAGCCTTTAGGAGTTTTTCCAGGTACTTTAACTGTTACGTATTGAAGAAGAATTTCTTTGCCATTCGTATCATCCATATAATCCTATATTATGTTATTAATAATAAAATTAATAATTTACATTACACAAAAGCAATAAAAAACTGAAATGTAACTATGAAAACAAAATTTGTATTTTTACACCAATAGAGCAAATGATAAAAAATATATTTTTTTAAAGTTACAATTTCTTTATAGTTAAAAAATATTTTTTATTTTATCATAAACACTTCTGAATTATTGCTCATCAGTTCTGAACATCATAACTACGTTTGAAACTAAACTATATTTGTATTAAATTAATTTTATTTCATACTGACGTGTAAACTGGAATGATACGTTAATCGACCATCCTCAAGCAGAGTAACATATTTTTTTTTCCATTCTTTAAGCGACTTGCTACTGCGCTTGAACAAGTAGCCTTGCTTCACCGGTATCACTCGACCAACACCCATTTCACCTACGTATTTCTCCTTTTTTGACGGCGTAAACAAATTTGATTTTCTACGAAACTTTCTGCAAAATGAAATCAAAACGTTTACAAATGATATATGAAGTTTCTCAAATGAAATACATCAATCAAATTCATGCTTACCTAACTGTTGTGGGCGTTAATAAGGCTGGCCGAAATTCTCCTTGTTGATTTTGAATATAGTGAAAGCTATCGTTTACCGGTGTTTCATTATGGGCATTGTCATGCGACGTTCGATTCATGTTATCACTTTTATCAGAAGACTGAGAAAGTTAAAGTTTGCTTCAATTATCACAAACGTAACAATGAATTTGTGTAAATTTCAGTTACAGATATTAATTGCAATTAGAATATTATATAAAATAATAATCACAAATGAATGTATCAAATTTATTTTTAGCTACTGTAAAACAAGATATAGTCAAGCTTGCATAACATCCTGTTTTGTTACAATTAACATGATTTATTAAATACGCATAAACATAATGCAAGAAACATTGAATAATAATGAATCAATTATAAATTGTTTGATTATAAGTTTATATTTTTATATACTTTTGTAAAGATATAAACATTATCTAATAATTTATTACACATACGTTTGTTTTTATTTCTCAATTAATTTACAATTTACACAATTTCCTAAGCATACTTACATTAAGCTTTACCGGACTAATGTCTATTTTGGCATGTGGTTGAGAGTTTGTTGTTATCACAGATGCCGAGTATTTTGTGTCATTTCCTACTGCATGCTGGCCATTGTTTCGTGAACTTTTGTTTGCAGATATTTTGTGAATTACCTTTTGACATACTGTTTGCAAAACAAGCATCATAGTTAATATTAATTTGCTCTCTATTTTTCTTTATTTTTATATTGAATAAAATGTTATTGCACGCAGCTACAAATTATAATGAAACATGCATACTATCTTGAAACACTCGTTCCACATTCAGGCCGTAAATGGCACAGGTCTCGTAATAAGGACATCGCAGATCACAAGCGAGCTTTTTTGCCCGAATGTCCTTAACAATCCTAGGATTGCCATCATTGACAGAATCTTGCACTCCGACCAGAATCTTCGGAACGTCGCTCATGTTACGATACGTGCACATTTTGCTGTAATAATTGCATACTACAGAGAAGCTCTCTTCGCTTTCAAGACTGAACACTAAAAGTACTGCGTCTATCCAAGCAGAAAACTAGAGAAATTGAAACTAATATTAGTTAAGTATTTATATATACAGACAAGTCTTGATATGTTTCTAATAATTTACTTTACAATCAAAAATATCTTTCTTAATATCTTGTCTTGATATCTTTCTAACAATTTACTTTACAATCAAAAATACCCATTGAACAAGCGCAATATTTGGTACAAATGTTTTTTATTTATAAATAAAATTTGGATTGTAATATAAATTACAAAAATAAATCGGTATGTATTGCAGGATGCAGTCTAAAAAATATTGAATTTCATGATTTGTTTGTCTGTTTTAAATTAATATCTAATAAGATTTAATGGTCGTAATAAAATTAAACAATATAAGAATATTTCTTAAATTTTACTACTAATTTTGAACATCAATAAAGGATTCGTAACATTTAACCAGTAAAGGATGTAAGCTAAAATTATAATTGGGAATACTGTAGGGGGACATTTCTATTTTTGTGATTCTGAGAAAAACTCATGCTTGTCACCTGTGAAACCATGATAATATTTATATGTTCAGATAAATTATTTAATATCAATGATGTTCAGTTTATCAAAATTTCTATTATGAAATAAAGTTAACATAATTTAATTTTTTATGTAAAGAAAATATATTTTATATCTTCTTTTATATTTTGTATATTTTTAACGAATAATTTCACATGTTAATTGTTTAAAATATAAAATTGTATAAAGATAAAAACTGTTCATATATCACATGTAGAAGATATGAAAAAAGTGTTATCGCGACATTTTATTTGCATGACCTTCTTCCTCTGTTATACGTTATACTAGATTATTTTTATTTTATCTACCATTAATTTGCTTAGTTTTTAAATGTCCTATAATTTTTTCTATTGCATAATAAAAACATTAATTTTATATTTATGGTATTATATTTCATTTGATATTTCATTTTATTCGTAATTATATAATCAATGTATATCAATTAGAATTTTAAAATATGACAATCTATCTTATAAATTTATATCAATATTAATAGTTTATATAGGTTGTAAAAAATGTATTTACTTAGCAAATCGTTGTGAAAATAGCATTTGCAAAGTGAAGATATGAGTTTCATTCAATTATTGAGTAGGTTGGATCAATTGATGGTAGTGAATAAAAAATAAGTTGATTTTATATCATCATAAATTAAGCTTGGTAATAAATTTAATGATTGCTCATACTGACCTGAGCTTCTGGCATGGCTCCCTCATCTCTGATCAAAAGCAAATAACTCTGATCGTGAATGAAAACTTCTTTTTTAAATCTACCACCTTCAGGTGATTCTTCATGCATGAATGAACCTGTGAGGTATCTGTGAACCAAAGCAGACTTCCCTGAGTCTGACGATCCAACAATGCCCAAGTGTAATTCTGGGACATCTCTGGCTAACGTCCATTCATGACTGTTAACAAATGAATCTAAAAATTAAAAGATAATTTTTTTATAGATAGATTTATATAGTTTCAGACTATTATTTATAAAATTGTTTGTATTATTTCTTTAAAAATCATTAGTACAGCGAGAATAAACTCGAAAATAAAAATGTATTTATACCATTTTTATTTATAAAGATAAAGAACATTTTGTTCTTTCATGTGCAAAAATAGTTTATTAGTGGAAAAGTTTTCAACTGCTTTTGAAATTTACTTACTGTTTATTTTCACTGAATGAAAATATTTTTCCAATATTATTCTAGAGTGTTTTTTTTTGCGATAAATTTGTAACAATTTCAATATAAAAATTTTAATGTATATTTGAAAACAAAATGAAGTGACTAAATATTAAATTTCAAATCAGACTGAATGCAGTTGTAATGCGATTTCCTTGGACAATAAAGCCTCGCCAACTTTCTGTACATCAATTATTAATTTGAAGAATATGAAAACAGCAATATTGATTGAAACGAAGATAAATTTTAATATATTCTTCAATGACGAAAAGGAACAAGTTAAGAGGACAATCGCGCTGACATCCCAGTAACAATTTGACATCAACATTTGTTCATCAAACGTGTCATTGGATGTTAATCAAGTGCAAATGTATGACTATTTGCGCCACATTAATGCAAATTGCAATTTAACGTCAAACTTTCTTTTTTCTTTTAAATTCAAATGAAATGCAAATGCGCTTTCCTTGCTCAAATTCCTTCACTTTTGGTGACAGTAAAAATGACCCCCTCTCCTCTCAGCTACCCAAAAAAAAATAAATCAAACAAATAATACATCTCTCTCTCCAATGCCGAGATTCAAGGTTTATCAAACAAACGCAGTTGGGGAAATTGCGCGCAACTGTACCTTCAATCGCGACGACGTGCTCGCGGATTTGTTTGGCGACATGCGAGTCGGATATCAGGTCAATGAGATCGTAAATCGCATAAATTGACGGATGCACGCTCTCGAATCGCTGGATTTCCTGGCGAATAGCGAACGAGTGGTCATTCGCGCTCTGTCCGCTTGTCATGTTTTCCCCCTTCAGGTCTGACTGGCGTGGTCGATTTTTCGCGCCTCGGCCATCAATAAAATGCTCGCCTCTTCTGTCGAGCCGAACGTACATACGTGCTTGAATACGCGGGCAAATTAATTACCCGCGCGGGGATAAATAAACGTTGCAAGGAAATGAGTTTAATGTCAAACGGGCACGTGCGACAGAGACTGAGCGCGGCTAGCCGCGAGCCAGACAAGGACGCGACGAGAGAGAGGCGCCGTTTTTGACCTCGCTGCGTTGTGCGCGCGCCAATATCATCTTATTTCGGTTGACGCCACGCCACCCATCGCCGGCCACATTTCCTTCCGTCGAGATCTTCTTCAGAAACAAGCGAACTCGACACTCGCGATGCCGAGTTTCACGTTTGGCATCGCTCGTCGCGCGACCTCGCTCACGGCTCCTCGCGACAACACTTCTCCGCGCGCAACTGAGGTGCTTCGCGGCTTTCACGAACGATTCCAAGCGCCTTGCGTCCGTGCCGCTTGCCATCACTTTCTCTCTCTGTCTTTGTCTCGTTTCTTCTGTCTGTTGCCATTTTTTATTTTTTCTTATTTTTAAGGTAATTTTTGTTTGATTTCTAGCATTTTTGAGATGCAATTATTTTCAAAGTGAATAAATATTTTACGTGATTATACAATTTACGGTACAAAAAAAGAGAAAAAATTGTTATAGTTTAGAAAAAACAAATTATTTATTTTATTTATTTTTATTAACGATTATTAATTATATAAACTTTTTGATTAGGATAAACTAATAAGAGTCAGTCGTTTTATCGAAACACTAGAATATCATTCTAAATTTATTTGAATTTGGTTACGTTTAATTATAAAAGTTATCAATAAATCATAAATAAATTTAAAAAAAAAACACTCGGCATCACAGAAAAGCTAAAAACAATGAGCGTAACTTACCAAAAACTCTTGGTTTTAAATAGCTGCATATTTAAAATGTCTTTATTTACTAACAATATTTTGTTTAGAGAAGGATGCACTAATAAGCATTGAATTATTTGTCTCTTTTCAGTAAGAAATATTGTTGGGAATCGAACACACTGATAAAATAATGCCATCTGTAGAGACGATTTTATTTTGGAACTTTACGAGTTTACAAGCCACTGCATTGAACTTTTTATTCATGAAAACACTCATTTGAGAGAAACACAGAGGACGCTGTGGACGCTTACAACAGCTTACAGTTTGTGATTATCTGGAGACGCTGGAGAGATATCAAGTAGCGTCTACAAAGATAGAAAAGTAATATTGGAGTAAATGTTAAACAAAGTTAATTTTTGTTGAAAGTATCAAGTACACTGTATCAATCAAATTTGTATGAAAAAGAGATTATCATCATGGACGATAAAATGAGACAAATGGAGGATGAAATGAGCAGGTACAATCTACAAAAATAACATAACCTATACAATTTTATATCATTTGTTATTGAATTTCGAAAAAATAAATATTAATTAAACAATTTTGGTATAAAGCATTTTTTAAATAGCCTGTGACAGAAAATTTACAGTCTATTCTATTATACATTACTGAAATACTATAGATATTGATTTTCAAATGATTGATCCAACATTTGTCCACATTAAACAGTATTAAATGTTAAATCATGTGAAATCCACGTGTAATGACTATTAATTGTGCAATCATTTTGTCATTATATATTTTACATCAATTTGATTCATTAATTATTGACTCGAAACTAATACCTCATTTCTAGAACATGTGCAAAAATAAGGCATTTACTGCATGGATATCTGTGTGTGAAGTATCGTCTCATCATAAACGTGCAGTAAAAGCTTACTGCGTAGAAATTTATGCGATAAATTCGGTTTTTCATGAAGTTTTTGCTAAAAATATTTAATTAACGTTAAATAATAATTAAATTAGTAAGATGGCACTACTCTGGTGACACAATATTTCTTGATTTATATAATATACATGTATATACGTTTATTATACGTATAAGGGATAAATAAGAGTTAAATACTCAACTAATATATGTATAATATACATAATATTCTATTGGGATTGGTGCATGTGAACAAATCTTTCATTTTATAATTTGTATTTGTATTCTGGCTAATGATGTAGTGGTAAAGAACCAAACTAAACATTTAAATGTTTCAAATATTAATTTTTATTTGTTTCTACAAACTTATAAACAGAGATATATAAAGAGTAATAAATATGTAATTATAAATATATATTAATATAATAAAATAATTCTTTAATTTTTTAAACTTTTATAGGTTTGAAGCAGAACTGGGTAGTCAAATAATGACCCCAGTTGTAAGACCTGTTATTGGTGCTAATACTTATAATCAAGTTGCGAGACAACTTGAACAACATGAACTTCCTACAGCTACACCTGTTGTAACTGCATCCGCGCCAACTTTGCCATATCCTCAAATTCCACCAATAATTGGATTTCCACCGCCACCGCCGCCACCTCCACCACCAACACCAATCATGGTTCCACATCAAGTTGCCAGACAAAGTATTATTCTTTTTTCTTATGTTTTATTCATTTTATTAATATTTTTATAAATGAAATCATTGACTGTTTATTGTTAAAATTTAATTCTATATGAATAGATTGATAATTATATTTTAATTTTGTTTAAAGCTTGTAATATCACATATTTTTTATTTTTGTAAGTGAAGTTTATCATCTTTTATTTAAAAATATATGTATATGATTCTCTTTCAATTTATATTAAATGATAATTAATATGAATAAATTTATTTCAGATACTGTTCCCATAACAACCTATTCTTCACCTGCACAAATAAGTAATCCTTACATACCAAATTTAGTAGGCTCTTCTATGAATACCACACCAAAAACGCCAATGATTCATCCTGAAATTATTAGTACTAAAGTTCCGGAGGAGGATTCCAAAAGAAAATTAAAAGCCAAAGGTGTGAGTACTGCTGCGGAATTGGCAATCAGTCAAGGTAAAGCCAGTTCTATTATGGCTAATGCCAGTGTAGAAGAAAACCACCCAAAAGGTAAAGGAAAGAAGAATAAAAAGATTATTAGAATGGCTGGTGGACAAACTTGGGAGGATGCTTCTTTGTTGGATTGGGACGAAGGTGATTATTTTTTTATTTATAAATTTCATATAAACTTTATATAATATAATATTTATTAATGTTTATATTGTCTAGAAAATAATCTGAAAAGTTTGGAACACTGATTAATTTAAAAATAAGATTCAAAGATAAATAAAACCATCTTAATCTCAAAAACCGAGGAAAGTCAGAGAATTTTTTGAATTTAAAAAAAAATCAGTGAATTTTATTTCTTTTGAAAGGAAATATCGATGAAATGATATGCTAAATATCAATCAAATTCAACCCTACTAGCAAGGAATATGAAAATAATATTCTTCTATGTCCACAAAAATAATGTTTTCAGAATATTCATATAATATTAAACAATTAAAATAATATTCTAGAAATATTATTTTATGCGGACATACAAATAATATTATATAATGCTTTTTAAACTTCTAAGATTATTTTTTAATATCCTGTGCTAATAGGGAATAAATAGATAATAAGTAACTACATAATTGTTAAATTGTTTCTTTGTCTTTCAGATGATTTTAGAATTTTCTGTGGCGATCTCGGCAATGATGTAACAGATGACATGCTAGTTCGTGTTTTTGCCAAATATCCCAGTTTCCAACGAGCAAAAGTCATCCGAGATAAAAGAACAAATAAAACCAAAGGATTTGGTTTTGTTTCATTCAAAGATCCGCAAGACTTTATTAAGGCAATGAAAGAAATGAATGGAAGATATGTCGGATCTAGGCCTATCAAACTAAGAAAGAGTTCATGGAAACAAAGAAATTTGGATACTGTGCGCAGGAAAGAAAAAGAAAAGCAAAACCTTATTGGACTGTTGACTGGTCGGTGACAAGGAAAAAAATAAATGAGCACGAAAGATTATTGAACATTTAACTTTGAAATGTTAAAATAAAAAGAATAAGAGATTTGATGTATGTGCTTTCCTATTCTGTGATCAAGTATGATGTTCAGTGAATGTGTACAATATAATTGGATGTTTGAAAAATCAGATCACAGGGGTTTTTATCCAATTTAATTTGTAACATGTACTCATTTTTTGTATTATTATTTTTTTTAAATATATATAAAAATATATCGACGTGTCAAACAAAAAGTAGCATATGTCAGATAAGCTTATGGAAAAAACCTGGTGTGATTTTGAAACATGCTAGTTTTTGTTAAATATGACGATATGTGTTTTTGAATTATTTTTTCAGGAAAAAAATGTATGCTTTAATAATAGAACAAAAACAAAATCTCATTTTTACATATAAATTTTTTTTTTTCATTTTATTCATTTTTTTCAGATAATAATGACTATTATAATGAAATTCATACTTCAAGTAGACTTAAGTGTAACTGGAACTGTATGTGTAAATAAATAGATTAAAAATATTAAAATTAAACAATATTAATAAAAACAAAATATTTCTTTATTAAGTACCTTATTATATTAGACATTTATTTACGCTTGTTTAAAATGTACAGTCAAAGTACCTGTTACCATTTTACTAGTAGTACAGATAATATTGATGAAGAGTAAAATGAAAATACTTTTCTTTTCTTTTCTAATAAGTCGCGATAATTATATTACAACACATTTTTCTATGTTTTTTTTAATTAATTTCATATTTTTGACATTAAATATTAATCCAAAATTTCCTGTTATAAAAATCAACAATAAATTTGTTCTTCCCGCATTTTTAGTGTTGAACTCACGTAATACGAGATATGAACGTCATCTATCGTCGTTTTGTATATCTAGAAGCGGCACTCCACAGCATTAGCAAAAGAATTCTAGATTACGAATATCGTATTCCTTGTTTAGCAGTTAATCTGAATTGAATGCGTATTACAAGAGATTGTGTATTGAAATTATCACGTCGACTTGGATCAGTTATACTCAGAATTAACCTCTGGTAATTAACAAACACGTTAACACTGATTGTAAAATAATGGAGGACGTTTTGGACGAAGTGGTTACTTCTGAAGATTTAAAGGTATTTAGAATGTCAAATAAACTTTTCACTATCATATAATGACGTATGTTATTCTGATGACTCATACTCTTAGTGCATAAGATTTTTTTTATGTAAATTGTTCGTTTTCAATACAATTTACATAATATAATTTTTGATTAACCTAATGTCGTCGTTACCAATTTAAAAAACTGTATTATACTTAATTATTTTCTAAAAACATAGAAACATGAATTCATAACGTAGAAAGGTTATTAGAAAGTTGTCGAAACGTAGATTTTTTTTTTGCAACATTACGCATATTGATTTAGCAATATTAAGATATTAATTATCATTCAATTTTTACTGATTTCAGAAATTTGAAAAAATATACAATGAACAAAGCAAAATTTCAGAAGTGTCAGAGCAGGTACAATTTGAGTATGCTTGGTGTTTAGTGAGAAGTAAATATCCAGGTGATGTTAAGAAAGGTCTTGTTCTTATGCAAGATCTTTACAACAGAAGTGAAACTGGTGGAGTTGAAAAGAAAGATTGCCTTTACTATTTAGCATTAGGAAATGCTAGAATAAAGGTGATTTGACAACGAATTTTCTGAATTTTTACATGATACTGTTTTAAACATGGATACTGTTTCATAATTTCAATTTTGTAGTACAATATTGTAAAAAAGTGCTATTTCTTATGTAACAAAATCATAATTAATATTCATATTAGTAAAAGTAGAATACATTTATGGTTTTAAATATTAAAAATTGTACGATTTAATAATTTACAGGAATATAATACTGCCTTAAGATACGTAAGAGCATTTTTGCAAAAAGAACCTGGAAATAGTCAAGTTCAAAATTTGGAAAGAGTGATAAAGAAAAAATTGGAAAAAGGTAAGCGTCATTTCGTTTTCATTCTGCATTAGTTATAATTTACTGCAAAGAATGATGAAATAAATATTTTAACTAGAAGAATGAAAATAGAAATTAATGTAATACATTGCAGATGGTCTGGTTGGAATGGCGATTGCTGGCGGTATCATAGTTGGAATAGCTAGTGTGTTAAGTCTAGGTATAGCAATGGCAAAGAGAAACTGAATTCTGTGTTATCTAAAAGTAATGATTGTAAATGATTTGCCTGCTTTATTGTCGAATGTAAGTTCACAAAATGTGCAGGTGTTTTCAGAAGTCTTGGTTCTGTTGTCTGTACGAATGGTAATATTTTGTACAACATTATATAATTTTCTATATAAGTTTTATTGTTTGATATTTATAAGTTCCTTAATATTAGTATAACCAGTTATTATTTAATGCTCCGAAGAGACTGAAAATTAAGAACAAATTATCTTTGCAAGATTCTCATTGTTATAGTTCAGTAATTTCTTGTTTATTATAATCTTGTTATAGGAACATTATTTTTCATTTGTTTTTGTAGCTTCATAAAAGTTGCCCATAAAAATTTAAAATAATAATAATGTAAAAGTTATATTTTCAAATTATACTTGCTTAATTCTTAATTTCGTTGATCAATAAAAATGTAATGTAAAAATTAATACAAAATATTGAAAATAACAGATTTATTGGATTGGATCGAAATAAAAATTATAGGATCCAAAAAAATTATAAATCTAATGATAACATGTCATGTACAATAACAAATTAGAAAGTGTGAAACATAAATAAATTTATATTTGATCATTAATTAATGGTTTCGTCAATAAAAAAAGAAAAAAACATATTTAACAAAGTACTACATTAATTATAGTACCTGTG
>JABFOV010003491.1:0-16266 GCA_022817685.1 Aradophagus sp. ZL-2020
AAAAGAACATAACCTCAATGTTCACAGTCAAGTCTGTACAGTCGTAGACTGTGATTTTTTACAGTCGAAGACTGTTTACCAAACAGTTCAGACTGTCTACATAACAGTCTATTTTTCTCAGTGTACGAAGCGGAGAATAAAATGATACAAGTAAATAAGATTTAGCAATATCAAAGAGGGTGAGTGGTACAAAAAGAGGAGCTGGAAAGTTGAAATGAAGATACCGGAGCCGTGTTATCCAGGCCGCCATTAAACGGAACAACAAAATTCATTATTATATTACAACCGATCGAGAATACATCGGGGGAATCTCGAAACGCTGTAAGTCGCGGCTTACAAGTAACTGCCCATTTAATGTCGAAGGAAATGGAATCCGCTTGTTCGGCGAACGCGCCACGGAACAAGCGGACGTACGCCGCGCCGTTGCGAGAGGTGTTGCATCTTGTAGCCATTTTTCTAGCGCTCGAGCAGCCGGCGAGCGTGGCGGGGCTTCGGGCTTTTGTTCCCGGCTGGCGCGCTTTGTTTTCAAAACAATGCTATTTTAGTCGCGAGATTAACGTTACAGTTCATTGTGCTCGGGCGAAAAAATTGCAGACGTGCCCGGAATGGGAGGCGTTCGCGATCGGGCGGAGGTGGTTGTGGTTTATAGGAAATGAAGTGATTTGAATTGGCCATGTCCGTTCAATAGCGATTTACGAGCCGGCCGTAACGATGCGGTATTATTATTTTCGAGTCGTTCATTATTACACATTTTTCCACGACTTACTTTTGTTTCGGATCTTCCGCTTCGAAAATATTTGTTACTCACGTTTTTACACTGTAATGTTAAGCTACTAATTTCGTTGGAAGGGAATGCAGTCAACGTTGCAACGTGTCTAGCATTTCGACGCGACGATTGTTTCCTTTAACAAATGAAGTCGTTTCTATGAGAACAAAGTTCCTTGACTTCTGACATTCAGCACTACAAGCGCAACCTCTGATCGACATCTGTTGGAAGACTCGATTTTCAATTCACATTTTGGCGTAAACATAAATTTATATGTAACTTCCAAATGTTGACTCAAGACTTACAGTTTATATAGCACTCACAAAAAGGATGCATTGAGTGAAGAAAACATTTTTTGGTCTAAGAGGAAATGTATCTTGATATTTTGCCAAGAATAAATTTTCTTGAACCAAGAAAAGTTTCTTTGATTCAAAATACTAAATGATAAAGCCGAGAAAAAATGTCTTTACAGAATAAAATTAGGTTTTAATCGTAGAAAATGATAGCAAAACTTTGTGATTCTTGAACGAAGGTAAAGATTTTTGTGAGTACAAATTTTGTTACTGCTGGTACAAAATGGAACAAATTTTTTACAATGCAAATTTCGATAAAAAAATAATGAAAACAAGATCGTTAGATTTTGACAGCGAGAAGTATGTTTCTACGCGTGTTGGATAAAAGTGATAAATAATAGAAATCAAAGGTGCAAGTACGGAAGACAACGGAACGAAATATGAAAACAGCTAAAACTTCTTTCGAAGCGCGTTTCCCGTTTGCAACTCGACTCGGACGGGGGAAAAAGTGCGACAAGCGCGTCGATCTTTCACCTGTTGATCGAGGGGATCGCCATGCGTATCGCGAAGTCAAGGCTCGGAGCTTACGGTGCGTGAAGGAGACGTCTCGGCTCGGACGGCGGGTCACCGAGCGTGCACGCGGCGCAGCGTGGGAACGCAACTGCCACGCGCACCGCGCGTCGTCATCGGAACGGCAACGCGTGTCGCACATTTGCCGTCATGTGCGCCGCCACGTGGCCGGGCCGGCTTTTCGCAAGGGGGCGCCCCTCGTTAATGACTCCGCCGAGCGTGTCAGCCGTGGGACCACGCGACCCATTTTCGGCGGCTCGATCGGCTACGCGTTATGGGAATGGCTCCGCGACGGATTCCCAGCGAGCGACGCGCGCCCTGCCCTCGTCGAGTGGATCTAAATATTTGGGATGCTCGATTCAAGAGCGATCGAAAGTCACGAGGCAGTTGCGCTTTTTGTCCCCTCCACCTCGAGTGGAAAGTCTCGTACGCGTTTGCTCGGTTTTTTAGCCGACGCGTTGGCTCTTCTGTTTGACATTGTTTCGACCGAGAGACGGACAAACGATTGACTGAAAAGTGTTGATAAAGGAAAAAAAGGGTCGGATTAATTAATGAGTTTTCTCCGTGCATTCTCCTTTTAAATGTGAAAGAAACAGTAATTCGACAATGAGTTGAATCAATTGCCTCTCCCAGCAAAAAGATCCGTATAAAAGGAAGAAAAGTGATGTCAAATATTTCGACGAAACGGAAGAATGCACTAGAAATAGCATTAATTAGCGCCCGATAGCTTCTGCGGCGACGACACGAAATAAAACCCGTCGTTGTGGTCTCATTTTACTCGAGGAAAGCTAATAATCCTAATGGCTTTGAGTAATTGTCGTGGAATAATTGCACATTGCGAACTCAAACTTTCATTGTACCTTTGCAAACTTGAACGGCACATCGATGTCGTTATTAATCAGTATCAATCATAAACTATGATAAATGCGCGCCACGTTGATTAATGGTATCTATCTTACGCAACCTTTCCCCGAACGCGCGCAGTCGTTAGCATACTTTTCTCGTGCCCCCCTCCCCCGCGCCAATTTAAACACCTATCCTTAATTAACAAAAAGCCCGACATAATCAACGTGACACGGATTTCTTATTACGAATGATTTATCGGCATTTTTTTGACCTTGCGCTTTGACGTTGGACAGAATTTAACCGAGAAATATAGAGATCGATGATTTCGTTGGTCTTTAATAAATGTATTGTTCGTTTTTTGTTGCAGATGGTTCTGTCACTTCGATGACGACAATTACGTCAACGTTCCTCGGTTACTGAAGTTATTGGACAATTATAACTCGAGGGAAGACTGGTACCTTGGAAGACCTTCAATACCAGCGCCTCTCGAAATCACCCGGCAGGCCACCGAATCGTCCAAAAGATCGGTCAGTGAACACGATTCTATCTAAAGTCATCAGTAATCTAAGCAGCCGGAATCTGGAAATTGAATCTTCGTATTAAGTTCGAGCCACATCCTGTTCAAGTAGCCATTCTTGAGATATGAAAAAACGGGATTAACTTTTCATGTTTTTATTTTTGGGATCGAAAAATGATTTAAGATTCACTGTCAGGTGTAATTACTTTCCAAGTTATCTTGCTATGTACGTTACAATAATTGGACAAAAAGGGGAAAAAAAAAAATTTTTCATATTACATTTATGATTGCGATACAATATTTTTATGACATTAGCTACGCTGACAACTGACTTTGTAACAATGAAAAAAAAGGAAATTACTGCACTGTAGAATCAATCGGGCATTAAGAAACAAAACACCTCACTTCCGCCCAAAGCAAATGAATGTCTCGAGTGACCAATATTTCCGAAACGTTTACACTCGATACGAAGATTCAACCCCGGTTCATCGTCACCAATCTTTATTCCCTTCACCCTCCCAAACCCCAGCGACCTTAATCGGCTATAAAAAATGTCTGAATTACGCATCGTAACGTTTGTTGCGTAAAATTTCGACGAAGCGACCAATTCGAAACTGATCATTTGGGATCATAAAACCAGAGCGGCGGACTAAGCGCAGGACGTGCATTGTGAGCGGCCGTTTTTTCGTGCTTTGTGCTCGACGGTCATTATGCAAACTCAGTAATTTTATTCCGCGCCAATGAAACTCGACCGGGTGGTCTTATCGAATTTATGCATCTGCGGGACGGCGTTGAGTAAGACAGCGCGAAAATGATAGCAGGCCGAGCGCGCGGCTCTTGTTCGCTATCGGCGCAACAACGAAAACCGACCTCTTCGTTCGGCCGAGTCAACGACTTCTGGCGATAGCCGCGCGGCCTGGGGGGCCCCGCCATCGATATATTAATTATGACCAACTGGAACAAGCGGACAAATTGCGACGATTACGAAATTTACATTTCAAACAGGGCCGTGTATCGATCGCGAACCGCTCGTCCGGCTGGCTACCTCTATCGACGATTAATAACGAATTAGTCGTCGAATTTGTATGGTAATGCCCTGCATTCATTTCAGCGGGCCCCGAATCAAATCGACGGATACGGTTGTTTGTCACAGACGCTGCGGCGAGGAAAGTTTGACGACAAGGTACGCCGGTAAATTATCGTGCGAGATTCGTGAAACGAATTTACCTTCTTGGTAAAAACGAGAGAGATTGAGGATGAAAGAGAATGTACGCAAAGTTCTCGACGAGCAAGTCATAATAAGTTGTGTATCATTAAAAAAAACGTGCCAATTTTTGTTTACAAATTAATATTGGTGCACTGACAAAAAAGTAAACAAAAATTCTCGCAATGAGTGGATTCCACCTATTATAACATTAATCCACTATTTATGATAATAATCCTCTTTCTGTAAAGCAAATTTTTTGCGATTCTAAGTGTCGCATTATAAAATTGTTTTCGATTTAATTCTCTTTCACTAATTAAGAAAATGAATTTCAAGAATATGAAAAAGAACAAGGAAAGAACAGCTTTCAATTCGACCTTTCGTTAAATATTTTGTTTAACTCAACTTTAAATATTTGTCTTTAACTAATTTATTAAAGACAAGTGAATCATCTTTTATATTTATTATTATTATTATTAATATTTTGTATGTAAAATGTAATTAGAACTCTTATTAATGAAATTAGTTGAATTGAATGAAATGAAAATGATAAAACTTTTGCGAAAATGTGAGTAAAAGTAGCTGGCCGAGGCTGAGAGAAGAGTACAGCGCGGGCCATACGGAACAATGCGTGTAGCACACGTGTCGTGATATCGGCGGGAAAAATGGTCGCGAAAGAAGGAAGGAGGTGACGCGCGAGAAAATAAATCCCCTTGTCCGAAAGCCACGAGGAGTCATGTCGTACTCGGTGTCACAGTCCTCGATACTTGTAGCGCGTCGGCCGAAGTGGGTTACGTTGGCCGGCGCAAGAGATATGCGGTCGACTTTCGCGCGAACGAGTTTGGTATCTAGACACGGCACTGGTCCGACCGGATCGCCGGCCGATTGAATGAAGAGAGCCGAGCGAAAACGCTCCGAGAGCCACTCTTGTTCCACTTATCTCGGGCCAAAAAGACGAAACGAGCCTGTCAATCCGGCCACGGCCCCGAGTGCCATTTATTTATAAACCACCCGAGATAACGCGATGATTGATAAAGACCCTACGCAAAAGATTCGAACGTCGTGTTCTGTAATTCAACGACCCGCCGTGGACCGAGCCCCGAATGTTATCGCGCTCGGAGAGCGCCGCGATACCGAAGCAAACCGTTTCCATTTGGCCCCGTATGTTTGACAGATGAATTATCCGCGATAGCCGACATTAAAAGCACCGAACGGTCTTTCGGTTTTCAACTTTTCAAGCCTCATCGACGGCGCTGTGTCGCCGTAATCGTAATAACTCTCTTCTTGTCGTTGTTTTAGATTCGTGTAGGAATGTAGCAATGATTTCGCACGTTTTTGTTGTGATCTAAGAAAATAGAATGCAAATAGAAAAATGCAATTAGAAAAATAGAATGCAAATTTGACAAATTTGAAATATCAATTTACGGTTTACTATGTAATTAATTGCAGGTTTACTTTAGATTTAAAGATCGACTGTAAATTTCTGATGGACGTACTAAAATTTTATGGCTGAAGTATAAATTTAAATAAGCCCATAATCATTTTATCGGATTTCAACGCGTACGTTATAATTGCATTATCCGACTAGAAATTTGTAGTAGGTTTACGAAATTATAGCGTATATATTTACGTTTTTAAACTTTATTTGTAATTTTATAGATTTTTTGTCCTATAAAATGTACTTTGGTTTTCTAATCTTTATTGCAGTGTGTTATAGTATTTATCAGTATTTATAAAATTCCAAGTATATCATCGTAATCATTAAAATATATAATTGTTGGTATACAAATATAAAAATGTAAAAACGTATTCAATCTTGACAATTAAAATTTTTCTCCGAACGCTTATTTATACTCGTTTGGTATTTCGCCAATAAAAAATTTACATTTCATTACTCGCTTTCAATATTTACTAATATACAAAAAAAGAAAAAAAGTCAAGCCAGGTAATTAAGTATACATTTACCGAAATAGATAATGGGCGGGACCAGTCACTGGAACATGTATCTTAACATACCGGTATCTATAAATTTCAATATCGAACGGACAAACTCCAGCGTTCGGAGCCGTTCACTGTTTTAAAACGCCCGGCCTCGGAGTTCGTATATTGAATGAAAATTAAACGATGCTAAACAGCACTAGATAAGCGCCGTTTGACCCGCGACCCGGCTTTCAAAAAAATCCGCTTATTCGCCCCCGTCACTTTTGCTCATAGAGTCATTTGTCGGTGTACGAAGAAACGCCTCCGAAAAGCACGCGATATCAAGCATAATTATCGCCTGCAATGTGGGATCATACTCGTTAACACGGTCATTACCGGCATTTATAAGTGCCGCACCGAAAAGGCTGCGCCTTCTCTAAGCACGTTTCAGTTTAGTTGCAGCGCGGCGGTACCGTTTCAGGCGCGGTCCGACGAGGGGGGGGGGAGTCGACGCGGATCATTCCGGAGTCGGTTCCGCGGCTGGGCGTTAACCCGGCCGTAATAATAACGCGTACGCCGCGATAAGAGGTAATAAGTTCCTACTTCACGGTTCATCGGCAGGCACCACCACCAAGCACGACGCCGAGTGACCGTCGGACGCACAACTGCCATTTAAATTGCGCGCGCGCGGCAAACTCTTTTACCGCCGCGGGCCCTTTCACCCGAGGCGTGGTGCAATATGTTCGATGCAATTACCGCGCCGCGCACCCACAAAAAGGAACAACCGGCAGGTACGCCGATGCCTTGATATCGGACACGCCGCACGGTCGAAATCATTTGCGCGAAATGATCGATATTCGCGATGCTCGTTGCGTCATTATTCATGGAATTAATCAACGCGCTGCCGGCCAATCAGTTTTTGTTCATTCTTTTTTAGCAATCGAGGCAACTTGAGTCAATCAAACGAAAACCACTCGGTTATTTTACATGCTTTTGGGTTGGAAAAGTGTGATTTCAACTTGGATCTTTTATTTCCAATTTTAAGTAATTAATGGAAAACTGCTTTACTTTTGGTAAAAGTTTAAAATCATACAACTTTTTTTTTATCAAGCAACGAGAGATGGACTCATATTGATCAAGGAAGATAAAAAAGATACTGTACGAATAATTGAAATTTATTAAGAACTGCAGGATAATTAATTATACAAGCTACCAAATCATTTCCCAATGGTGAACGTGTATAATAATTCGCAACGAAGCATCGACTACGACGTTTCCTCTCGATTTAAATATTAACATTTATTAATCAATTATCCGACACAACTTTATGTAATTTCCAATTTCGCAGTAACTTTATAATTCAACGATAATCAATGAAACATCGCGACTCGGTTTTCACGTCAGCGGCTAAAATAATTCAGACGCGATGTAAAGTGCACAAATTGCTGCAGCATTATTGAAAAATGACGTCGGTTCATTCAACTTTATCCATTATTAGGTCACTCGCGCTAACGTGCATAATGAAATCGCGTTATTAACGGCCGTTCGCCGGCGGTGCATCAATAAAATCGTACCCATTACATTATGACCCGACGTCATAAATCCGCGCTCGAAACACGGCACGCAAATTAACGCAGCGACGATGAAACCGCGCGGCCCGTTTTTCAACGACGGCCAATATGTAAACGGAAGAAGGCACGACCGCGCGATGTCCGAGCGACGTTATCGGAATCGCCGCGCGATGTTCTCGATCGGCCGGCTCGCGCCGATTGCGGCCGATTTATAACTTACAAGCCTTCGATACGTCCGATACAGCGCGCATCAGCCGCCTGAGATTCCTCAGATGTTTCCGAGCGGCCGGACCGTTCAATAAATCCCGACTCGTTCTCATGATCGAGTCGATCAAGTGTTTCTCCGTCTACGGGCTTTCCGCGTGACGGATGACCCACCGTTTCCTCGGCTCCTTCGTCCCTTTTTTGCCTCGCCTTGCTTCACGGAAAACTAGGTAATTCGCTGTATAACTCGTTCCTAATTACGCGTTACACAACTTTTTGGATCCATTCCAACTCGACGACCGATTGTCGACATTTTCATTTCAAATCGCGCCGGCTTTACAGTTAAAGTCATCGCTGAGCATTTTTATCGGGCGCGTTTCATTTATATGCGAACTAAATTGTTACACAAGCATTAAACGTTCGATGGATTTATCGAATTCGAATGGAATCGCCGAGGAAGGATATTTAGTCTATGAGAATACACAACTTACATTATCAGAGTAATTAATCAGTTGAATAAAACAAGATTTATTTATTTATTTATTTATTTATTTATTTATTTATTTATTTATTTATGCTGCGTATGATCGAAGCTTAAAAATTGCAGTATACAAAATTCCGAGTTTACACGTTCGCCTTTTCCTTCACTCGTCTCCCTCGGCTCGGCCGGAAATCGGCCCTCAAAATTCGCCGCGAAGTTCAATTATTATCCCAAACAATAATTGGCACCGGGACGTCAATCTCGAGACGTGCAAAAGCGAGTCGCACAATGTGGAACCGGTTCCGTCGCATAAAAGCTACCGCAAATTTATGCCGCAAACACGCAAATCACGCGCGCTCAAAATATACTGTCTTTCGGCGTAATTAGCCCGACCTCGCGCCTACCTGAAACATCTGTTTTGCACCGCGCGCTCGCACTGTGACGACCTTTGCGTCGTGGCCGCTGATTTATTAAAATTACCCTCTTATCAATTAAGCAACGTTGAAAAAGTGGCTCGGGCAGTAAACTCCAATGTTCACGCACCCGTGAAGACGCGTTCGAATCTCGCCGACGGTGATTACACTTTTTCAATTTCCACGCGCCGCTCGGTCGAACCGTTCCATTTTTAATTAAATTCTCCCCCTCAACTGTTTCGATCCCTCGGACGCAAATAAAATAACACTTTTTCATATTCTCTATCGCGACGATCGAATAACTTTTTATAAAATTTTCGCGAATCCGACCCGCCGGTATTACGTGTGCCTCGATCCTTTTTTCTTCTTTTCTACTCTTCGTCATCTTTTTTTTCATCCAAATCCGACGACGGTGATAAATGCTCGCGCGTAAATTTTTCCGCGGCAATAATTAAATTGTAATACGGAGATTTATTTCGAAGAATGGAGCGGCGTGTTTTCGATTGTCAGGTTTGTTTTTTGATCGGCGAAACCGAAAGGAGTTCGTCAGCCTTTTCTCCATTTCTTACACCCCTGGAGCGAGCCTCGGGGGGTCGCGCTCTCGCATGCGAAGGTCGCAGCGTGATGGCAGTAAACCTGCAGCCAGTACTTGGTGATATTAATCACCGCCGGGGGCACGGGAGGGGGCAGGGCGCGGCGCTGGCCGGCCCGACTCGTAAAATACGGGACGCTTTATTAAACCTATCGGATCTATCGGATTCAAATGCTCGTCCGAATACGCTGGCAACCGATAATTATTGAGTTTAATTGCCTGACCCCGGCTCAATTTGTATCGCGTGTTAATCAAACGGCTTCCGGCTAAGGTGCGCGCCAAAAAGGCCAACAAACCGCTCGCAATCCGAGCGAAGTATTTGCATTTAACCCCCGCCTCCCCCCCCCACCCCCCGCTCTTCCGCCCCTCCTGCCCCTCTCTGCAGAACCTTTTTTGTTCCTTCAAATTACGTACGATTGGATGGCGTTGCAATTTCGTTCAACGTTGCTTTTCTTTAAAACGATTTTTCGTTTTTCGAGCATCAAATTGCCGTGCTTCCGATTCGTATGTAATATCGTACGTTCAATTTTAAACGTTCGTATTTCAAAAATGAAAATTCAAATTTGATATTTATTTAAATCGTTTAATGTTGTTTCATTTTTTGCTGTTTTCTCATCAACGTCACACTTATTGAATAAACTTACCTTTGCGTCATGAATAAAAAATAAGTTAGATGTATGTATTTTATGAAAACTCAAGTAAAGTTATTATTAAAATAATAAAGACATCATTGAAATTGTAAACCTCGTCGACGATGGTAAAACTTGTGCATTATTTAAATTGTGCATTTTATATTAAAGAATGAAGTAATTAAGTGAAATTAAATATTAAAAAGTTGGCGGAATTAAGCAACTTGTGTTAATAGTCGCATGGAATGCGACGTGGAAACGTACTTGTCGAAAATAAATCATGACGTTCAATTTTCGTAACGCGTTCTCATCATGGTAGGTCATACGTCTCTGAATTATATACAAAGCGTACGACGCAGTTATATTGCAAAGTTGCGGTTTCCATCCACGTGGACTCATCTGCGGAAATCGTATCCGCGTTGTTGACTCTAATTGAGAGTGCAAAGGCCCTCGCGCACATTTCACCGCGCTACGTATTAAACCACCCTGTTACCTCCGTGCGTGTACGTGCGTTATTAAAGAAAATGAATTATTCCGAATTACGTAACAAATTAGTTTATAAAGCAAACAAATTTCCACTCTCGTAATACACGACCGTCCATTTATCACCCGGCGTTTATCGTTCTACCTTTTTAAATGGCTTTTCAGCACTCGGCAATTGCCGGAATAATTGACGCCGGGCAATTGAATTCTTTCTTATCGTGCGATTTAACAAACAAACAGGAGACATTCTTGAGAAGAACCTATGATTTTCGGAAAGTCAATTGCTGTCGAAAAAGAATTTTGTAGCTTCAACATTTTTTTTTTAATTAAATTAATAGTGTGTTTAGGAGTAACTGTATTACAGTTTTGAAATAAGTCTTTGAAAATCGACAATAAGAAAAAATCAAAATTGTGATTAAAAGCAGAAAATTACTGTAATTGCTCTTTTGTGCAATCTTCGTTAATCAATGTAAATATTTTTTAATCGGAGGTAGTATATTAAAAGAAAAACAAATTGTTCTTTAAAAGTTATAGTATTTTATCAAAACTCGATTCAACACAGTATAAACGTAATATAAGAATAAAAATATCATCAAAACTAATCTTGATTGCCGAGTTATTTTCAAAGAGTGAAAGTCGCTTGATTGAAAAAAACAAGCGTGGCCAAAATTGATCAGCCAATAAAATGAGTCGCGACTCCGGTCTATCCGTCAGAAGCAAACGCCATTAGCATTCAAATCGTTCGGCTTAGGTGGTAATAGCGCGAGTATAAAATCAATTTCGTCGCCAGCGCCTCGGCTCGTCCGAGTTACGTAAGAAATATTTTCGGCGACATGCACGACCGGCGGGATTTACATACAGAAACACTCAATTATCGATTCGCCGGGGCTTTAAATGTTATTCCTACGAATTAATTACAGCGACACCGCGTTATCTCCTCAAAACTGACACGTCTTCGCACATGGGATTTGCATAGGCCGGTAATTTCTCGGCGATTCCGCCGGCAGATATTAGAAACCGCTCGGTTTCGGGCCCGTGCACGAACACACGCGGATGTGTAGCACATGTCACGCATTCCCTGCTCTCGCCCTTTGATTGCCGCCCCCTCCCCCGGGCCCGCCGGCCGACCGGCTCGGCCCGCCACTTCTTATATTTTTATCCCTCGTCCTTTTATTTTGCCCTTCCGCGCTCTTCCTTTTGCTCGTCCCGCTCGTCCTTCAGACTTCCCTTTCTGCTCTCGGTCTTCTCATCTTATAGTAATTTAATGAGACTCGCGCTTCTGCGGTATATATTCGAGAAGGTATAATTTGAAAAAGAGATAGACCGGTGGGGGGGACGAAGGAGGACCGGCGCGGTTGAGCAACGAAATAAAGGGGACAGAAATGAGGGACGCGGAGGACAGGGCACGAAAATGCCGCCAGACCGCGGCGTCGCAATTCAAATTAACGAGCATTTAATGGCACCGGCTGCTTTGTAATTAAGTCCCCATCGAAAGGTAACGGGGCTTTGCGCGCGATTGTTGACGATCGAAGAATGTTGCGATATTTGCCGCGCCGAGAAAACCGTACTCTAAACAACATTGTGTATCATGTTGATCCAACAGAATCGTTTTGTAATCGCACTCTGAAAACAATGTATCGAAATTTTACGGTTTAAAGAGTATTTGGGATCAATATAAAATAATCAGACATCTCTATTGTATGAATACACGATTTTAGTTCGAAAAAACCATGAAATTATAGTTTAAATACATACAATTTTATATTTATGTACTAAAGCATACAAATTGCAATATAAATTTTCAAATCACTACTTGTAATTTATCAATTACTATATAAAAAAATGTAACATGTAAAGTACAATATGGCGCAGCATGTTCGGCTCGCCTGAGTTGTAGATGGCGCTTTTTTGACACCAATCACGTTAATTTTGAATTATATAATCAGTGACAATTCAAATTTTCGAATTGTTATTTGAATTTTATTAAATACGAAATAAATACAAAATTTATAGTATACACTGTGATTGCTCAGCGCAAGGAAATTGATTGAAATTAATTAGCAACCCCGTGTAAACGCATTTAATTATACGGCGGTCGAAAAGCGATCGGCCGCGTCGACGACGAGTACGAGCGATAGATCTGGAATCGCGAGCGATAAGATAGCGCGACTGATGAAACGAAGATGGAAGTATCGGAAAGTTGTTTATGAAAATGAAGGGCGAAAACGCGGCGTGCGGAGCAGCTGCGCGAAGACAAATTAATGCAGCATGTGCGAGTAAAGATAAAATAATGCACATTACGAGATAAAGTTAATTAATTAATTAATTCGACGCAACGACGTATTAATTTCACATTTTCTGATGGATGCCGGTGATTTCGCGTAACGTTACCCATTAGCCCGAGCGGCGGCGATGTTTTACGAATATTGAAAAGTCGTTTCGTAACGCGCGTTTGTCATTGAGCAAGAAAAAAAGGATAATGTTTTTTTAGACGCCGTAATAAATATACTCGCGTATCACTTGACTTTTCGGCGGTCGCGTTGTTGTTAATGGAAGAATAAGAAGAGGAGCTGGGAAAACAAAAATAACGTTAATAAATTTTTTTCGCGTCCACGAAATGTGCCCTTTTAATCCACCTCTGATCGTAATTACGAAAATTCACGAGTACGGCTATTTTTATTGTGGAATTAATTTCGCGAACAAGTCGAAATTGCTGTTGGTTAATGAAGGCAATAGCGAGGTAATGGGGGATAATTTCGATTTCGATGCCCACGGTGCACACACGCACTCGTCGTAACGATTGCGAAATTATGTATACACCTTTTTTTGCACGTGCTTGTTTTCGTCGCAGAATATATTGTAGCCGAAACTGAGGAATGATAATGTAGATAAAAAAAGTGATGAGAAATCACATATATAAATAACAACAGTTTTTTTCATCTTTCGATAACATGGATGTCTTATTTCCTACATTCTTGACACTTCTAACAGAAGAGTAGAAAAAAATGTTTAATTGAAATTGACTTGATTTTAATTTGTGGTTGTAATAATGTAGCAAATTTCCTGTGCATAAATGAAGAACACTTTTCTATCGATAAAGTGAGAAAATGTATTCAAAGTTCGTCATTGATATCACGGTGCCGTCAGATTATTCATGAAATCTTCATTCTTGATTTATAATATCCGATAAATATGGCCAGTCGTAATTTACCGCGCGGAAATAGCGTGTCATCAATACATGGAATGTTGAACCGGGCCTCGAATCTGCCTTGCGACCAAAACTGCGTGTTTTCGTGCGTTAATTTGCATTTATTAATTTATCGGTTTTGTTTCGCTGAGCCGAGATAACGTCAACACTTTTTTCCTTCGCACGCTCGTAATATATTGAAATTCGAAATCGAACGTTATGCCACGAGTGCGGAATTCAAACGTCGAGGTTTCGTTTTATAATTAATACGTGTTCCAATTAATAGGATTTTTGTGATTTATGTAACGAATCTAAGAACGAAAATAAAACGGTCGCGAAGGACAACGTCCGAACTTTTTTCAGTATACGTGATCGGCATACTAGGAATTTTTTATATCGCAATCGACCACTGCAGACAGCGACGATTGACGCGGTAAAGAAGAAGAAGAAGCAGGAAAAAAAAAGAATCGTTCTCGCAAGGAAACCCCGAACAGAATGTTCACCGCACAACCATTTTGGTGCACTTAATTGTACAAAGACAATTAACTCGGGCGCGCAATTCCCACTACAATCGCAAATTGTGAAACTTGTAATACAATAACATATTTTCTGCACACCTCGTTTTGCATATGCCGGAATGTTTCATTTGCCGCGGGATTCAATGCAAAGCGAATAAAATTGCAGCGGAAAATTTTGTCAATTTAAAATTCAAGCATACTTAATGAAAAACTAATTAAGATTATACTGCATACGTCACACATATTCTTAATTTCAACAATGACCGTTCAGTTAAAATAGAAATTGTTGGCAGAAGAAATGTCTTTTCTAAATTTCATTGCGATGTGTAAAAATGGCTTACGCGTAATTGAATTGTTGAAAACAAAGTGATAAAAGCAGATTGGTTTATTTGGCTAATGACACGAACATGAATCACGCGTCTACCGCTGACGTTTATAGGGATTTCATGTATCATGTATGATGAACTATTACGAGCAGAAATTTGTGTTTGCGAAAGAATATAGAGAAGGCTTGTTTCATCAGTAATTAAGGTACCGTTAAGCATTTACGGGCTCGGATAAGCGCTCTTTGCAGCTCGGCATAAATCTCGGCAGATAGCGCGAGAACGAGCGTCCGGGCTATGTAACCTCACCCGAGGGTAAGATCCTATTCTTTATCCTAATCTCCGTCTCCAGCCAGACACACTTCCTCTTTGTCTCCGCGACGTGCCAACGAAAATCACGGTAGTCGCTGCTTTCTATCGCGTATCTTCGCACGAGCGCGTCGTCAACAATTTCCGTCGTATAACTTAATCATGCAATCACTCCTCGCCGCTTTAATAAACGCTATGCAACCGGTGTATCACCAGACGCTGAGAAAATTCATGTAGCAATTTTTCCATTCACTATTAATCTTTTGAAATATTGAGATTCTTACGATATGAGAAAGGAAACGTCGTTCGAAATTCCGCGCTATCATTTTTGTTGCGATCAAATTGTGTTTCTTAGTTTCGCTTTTTCATTAGTTTTCAGTTTATTATTCATTGTATTTGTACTGAAGTTGAATATTTTCTGCTAGAAGTTTCCCCCATTACTAAAGGAGCGCATCAAAATAAATCAAAACTGTATCACACACTGGGTAGCAATGAAAATTCTTGTAAATATAAACAATTGTACAGAATTTCATAATAATGATTCAGAAGGTTCACAAACACATTTGCAAAGTTACCAACACACGGTAACAGCGAACATTCATTGGTTGAATATCGAAAACCAACCGACGATTCGTGACTTTTCAGCAATAAATGCTTAATTACGTCTCTTTTCTCAGCGTACGTGTCATTCGTCACGTTTTTACGGACAACTTCGTCCGGCCGTCGTGCAAAATTCGTCGTCGTAAAAGCAAAGCCCCGCGCACTTCGGAGATCGTAATTTTTAAATTAATACGTCGTTATCACTCGGCAAGAGCGCTGCGGCGTCGTAAAACTTTAACTGTCCATTACAATCACAAATTATTCCCGAAAGGCTCGAAGAAAAACCGGCAAATCCGACTACGTAAATCAATCGGAATCACTCGACAGAGCCATCGTTAAAAAAATAGAGAGAAAGCTAAATAAACAACAACCGACCGGCGCAGTAAATAGCCCCGCAATAAATATCAAGCCAACGTCCCTGCGAAGTCGACTTCGAACGTAGATCTCGATCCGCGGTGAATGTCGCTGCTAAGCGAACTCGCGCGGAGCGCCATTTTTCGTCCGTTCGGTCGGCGCGATACACCGATATTGAAGCGTTTAATAATCACGGGACATCGGCCCGTATCGCCGGGATCGTTTTGTTATCAGTCGCGGGGAAATTTGCTCGGCTTTAAAGCCGGCCTTTGAGGCCGCTCGCGCATTCCAGAGCGAGCATGCTTCGGATCGGCCACGTAGAGGGCATCCATTACCCCGATATTATTATAGCCGCGCACACGTATCGCCGCGCGCCATCTTCGCTTCGCTTTGCGCGGGCATCCGGTGCGCCGCAAACTATCTCTCGCAATCTCGAGGGCCCCAGTTTGCTGCCGCGCATCGTTTTTCGCCCCCCCAACCCCATCC
>JABFOV010003492.1:0-16258 GCA_022817685.1 Aradophagus sp. ZL-2020
TCTTCTAATCTAACCTTTACACTAATCCGTGCTTCCATCTTCTTGTTTTTTTATTCTCTTTCGTTTTATCATGCGACACCCTCACAACCGCGTCTCTACACCAACGAGAGGGTGTGGGGGGTGGTGTAAAGCATAGACGCGGGCTCGTTTTTGGTGCCTTTTGTTGCGGCCTGCTTCCGACGATTTTTTCCGCCGCGGGCCAAGTTTGCTTTTCGATTTTTTTCTGTAGTTTTTTTTTTTTTTTTTTTTTTTTTTTTTCGTTAAAATTCTTTTATGGCGGTGTTAATATGAAAGTAGACGGTACATGAATCTGAAACGCGAATCGAACGTGGATTCAACGTCCGAGGAAGTTAATTCTCAGCGCAAGTTGCGGTCCCAAGTGGGGTTCGATGGATCATGTTTCGCGTTTGGAATTCGGCCGAATCCAACGAGATCTAATTCGATACCAAATTTTAATCTGCTTAGGAAAATTGCCCGGCACAATTTTAATCCCTCGAATCCCCGTCTCGATTTCGACAACTTTTTTTCTGTTATATAAAATATTTCTACTTACGTGAATGGTGACGTTTCTATCAGTTGCGGACAGAGTGATGACGGCGGACGATTGACTGTGCTGTAAAAAATTTAAAAATGTTAAAGTGATATTTGAATTTTGAAGAAGAAACATACATATTAAAAATTACTGTTTTCTAAAACAAGTTTCAGACACTGCAGAAACGTCTAATAATATAATGAGCCGGTGAAAGATTATTGCTGACCGAGAAACGGGCAGGAATATTATATTTAGACCCTTGGTAATTAACACTTGTTAATTAAGCTGGTGGAAAAAAGGCCGAACAAAGGGGCGATCGGTTTGCAGCGCGGTCCCCCGAACGCGGCGGATCGTTGTACGACTTACGCGCGGCAATTTCAATTGTGCGGCTCAAAGTCGCTGATGAACAATTAACATGCACGATCATGCATGACCGTACATGACCAGTGGGAAACGCGTTGACGTGCGCGCGCGGACGCCAGTTCCCAGCCGGGGAACTCGTGCACGCGACGAAAGTTTCCGCGGCAGCCGAGATGTTGCGCCGCGATCGCAGCGAGGTTCCGGGGCTAATTACGGTAATGAGGCAGGCTACAAGCAGCGCCGCGAGCGACTAGTCGCCGGCCCGTGAACCGCCGCCGGTGTTGTGGCACTTTGAGCCCCGGCGTTCGAGCCGCCCCGGATCTGATAAGATAAAAAGTCCGGGCCGTCCTTTTTTTTCCACTTAACCGGCCTGTCTAGTCGCGTATCTCTATAATCCCCGCTTTTCATTTGCATGCGCGCGTGCATGCTCGGCCGTCCGCCCGACTTGGGACAACTTTTCCGAATTAACGAATGAAAAGCGGACGTTCGATACGCCGAGGCATGTCCTTTTACGAAAATGTATTCCGAAACTCGCCGGCAAAAAGTCGCCGCGATTACAAATTAATGCGATCAAAGTTAACAGAACGTTATCTTACGCTGTTGGAAGAGGACTGTAAAATTACGTTACATGCACTGTAAAGTTAGAAAGGAATGGTCAAAGTTAATCAATTAACGTTTTTTTTTTTAAGTAGCATTTTTTCGAATATGCGTCATGCAATTTGGTATAAAATGGTTTTGTAATTTCGTAAACAATTGTTCTAAACAATGTGAATAGATTTGAGATTTGCAAATTTGTTTTGTAATGAATTAGATTTGATGAATATGAATTGATTATTTTCTTATCACTTTTATTTTCGAGTATGTTTACTATTATCGGCTATCGACAATTATGATTTGTCAAGTATGTTTTACTTTAAAGGGTATACCTTAATAATTAGTCAATAAGTAATTAAAAAATATTATATATGGGGTTTATACCGATGCAGGCGTGGTCTACATTGATTTTGCAAGGCTCTGATACCAAAGTGGTATACACGGCTTGCAAGAGGTAGAGATGTTAAACAAATTGGTAAAGAATTAAATTTTTTAACTTCAATAAATTAATACAATTTTAACAACATTATAACCCAAGATAGAACTTGCGGATCATACACGTCTCAAATTTCGCTTCCATGAATTGAAATTGAAAATTAGTATTGACCATCGTTACAACACACAACCAGAGTGTTGTTGAATAAACCGTGAAAAATATATCGCGCGAGCCTCGACGCATAAATAAAATTTTCTCATGGTATATTTAGAGTGTCGCATTTTTCGTCCAACGTTAGTATTCAATTTTAAATGCACGTGCTATTTCGGCGGTGGATTAACTTCGAGCCGAGCGAAGTCGCAACGCACAAACGCGCGCTGTTTCGGCTCGGACGTTCCGAGTACGTCCGCGCCGCCGCCTCGGCCCGTCACTCTCGACGACGTCGACCGATTGCACGCCAAGATACGATGATATATGCCGCGCGGCTTGCCGCTATCTGTGACTCACGTTCCCGGGGCGTTTAATATAGAATGGCTGCCGATCGCGCGGATCTCGCGGTCCCACCTCGGCCGGGTGCCCGCGTCGCCGTGCGCGAAATACCCACGAAAACGCATCACCTTCGCAGCGCTGCCCGTCGGCGCATTTTTCCACATTCCGCGTCTACGGCTAATGATCCGCCGAATTTTAACGACCCGCGCCTTTCATTTCGCCGCGGATCAAGCGCTCGCATTCAGACGACGCGCCCGCACGTGGACATTTTTCAGCCGACGGCATTACGGCCTTTTTAACTTTACGGCCACTCGTCGTACGATTTTCGACACCGGCGCGCGTCGCGAATTTCAATGACCCCTCGCTTACACGCGTTTCCAAAATGCAAACTTTTTCTTCGTGCCGAATCATTTGAAAGTATAAATGTCATTTCTCGTTGATGTTATCTTGAGGAGACGAATGTTATTCGTGTGTGATTTTGTCGATTCTTTTTATTACGGTACAATGAATTCAAAAATCGGAAGAGTATTAGCTTTTTTGATGTATCAATTTTAATTAAATTCAAAGTGCAAGGATCTTTAGTGCGAGGTTAAAGAAGAATAATACTCTTTGGAAATATTTAAATGTAATTATGTTAATATTAGCGAAAGAACTTACTTACGATTTACTCATCGATTGAAAATGTGTCCTTCGACTTTGAAGCACGCCGGCAAACTAAAGAAATAAATCGTTAGAAAGTGTAACTCTGATAAATACAACGCTACTGTTGTCTATCGATAAGAATTTTGATGCGCTTAGTGAAAGCCCGTTATCAAAGTCTCAATTCGATTTTATTACAGTATTATTTTGTTATATTATACACATTATATTTTCACATAGTAAATTTAATCGATGAAATTTATCTTTAATATTACTGTTACTAATATTATCTTCTTATAAAGTATTTGTAAAGAAAATTCAATTACTTTAATAAATATTTAACATTTCAAAAACCTATCGTCATTTTGATCTTCCGAGGGGAAATTTCATACACAAAGGTCGCTGCCAGGTTTCGACTTCAGCAAACATCGCGAATCATTTAGCCGACGTGATAAAGACGAGTCACAAAGTTACGAGCAACGATGTAATCAGAGGCCAAGGGAGGGGGGGGGGGGTGATTCGCGCGTGTAATTAAAAACAAAAGAAAAGGCAGGAACGAGAAAACGCAAAAAATTACGCACAAAAATGGCGAGGTGTGGTGGGGCGGAGAGGGGTTTGGCGAGTGGAGCAGTTGCCGGACCGGTAAGTCGGCCGGGCGATTTGTGCCGGTTTAACGAGCGAGGGAATAATTCGGGCCATAAATCAGCGGATTTTTTCCCCCGGCCGCGAACGAGATCGGCCGAACCGGCTCTCGCGACGTTGACGGGCCGCCTAAACGATCGCCCCGCCGGGCCCCGCGCGGCGCATAATGCAATCAGTTTCATGCTCATCACGCGCCATTGGTCAGATATCTGCGCGATGCTGAGTGCGTAGGCGAGACGTGCGTTTGATCAAACGCCGACCGACGGCGCGTACGCAAACGTTACCGTATTAAACGCGCTCGTTACGAGTTTGCACGCTTCGTGCTCCCAAATTCAAGCGTCCACCCGGCTGCTGGGGTCAAACTCTCTCGCGCCGAAAAAAGATGACGAAAAAAGAATAATAAAAAGAAAAAATAAATAAAAATGAATGGTAGGAGAACAACGACGGCAAATCGGACAAAAATAAGTATGATATCACACTCTCGACGTTTCCTCGAAATTTTGCGCCAAAAGTTTCAGCACTGCAAAACGAAGACTTCTAAAATAGTACTCGAAATAATCAGTTTTATAATTGTAAGCTACTTTATGGAGGGAAAAATGTTAAATCTATGACCATGTACTCAGCACCCCCACTTTCTCTAAATTTAGATTTAAAGGACCCCAAATTACGAGCAAATTATTGACTAATTTTGGACCAAATTTATAATTTTTGCACCGCGCTAGATTACGTAGGAAACAAATTTTTCAATGGGATCTTCAGTCAAACGGAAGAATTATCAGCGAATATACTACGAATTCACACATCATGGAAAAAAATTTTTACGCCAAGTTCTTATAAATACATTGGTCTAGTACCACCACGTGCAAATAAAAATAATATGCAGTAAATGGGCGATATACTTTTGGATTACTGAAAAGACAGAAAAACATGTGGCTAAATCAATGCATTTATAAGTCTTCGGTAAACGATATCTTTTTTATTGATTACATACTGATAACCAAAAGCATTACACGTGATTACTTTTCAGTCTTTAGGTAATCCAAAAGTATATCGCTCATTTTAGTGCATAATATTATTTTTATATGCACGTGGGGGTCACAAGTCAATGCATTTGGCGTAAGAATTTTCCTGGTCGATTGAATTTCAAAAGTCAATTTTCAGAGCTACAAGTATGTTTACCATCTCTCTTTAGTCATGAAAAAGAGAGTAAACTAGTCCCCGAAGCGATTCCGGAAAAAAAATTAGTGTTCATTTAGCTCTTAATTGTGGGCTCTTTAAATATAAATTTAAATATAAATTTAGAGAAAGTGGGCCCGCGCAGAAAAAATCGTGTAGCTCAACGTGTGGATACCCCTATCCACACGTTGAGCCACACGTTTTTTTCTGCGCGGGGGGGTGCTAAGTACATGGTCATGTAAATCTTTATTGTATAATTTTATCAAGTAGAAAATTTATCTTACTTTTAAAACATTTAAAAAATTTTCAAATTCGTATATCAACTCGAAAACTGGCACGCGTATTGACGAGGTTCATCGAGGCATAATCAAACGGTGAACTTTTCACGGCTCGGGCGAAAAACGGGACCGATTATTTTCCGCGGATGCTAATTAATTGTTTTTCGATTAAGCAATCACGCACGACTCTATCGCATCGACCGTCACGATGGGGGGAAAATGTTTTTTAATGAAGAGTAATCAAGTAATTTGAGAATGTTATTTAGAATTCACATGATCATGCGTCAATGAATTTGTTAATTAATGTTCGTAATGAAGTTTCATTAGCTCTGTTGACTGTTATTAATTAGTTTAGAAAACTGCGCTGGTTATGCATTACAATCGTACTCAATTTTAATCGGTTTCTATGCAAAAAGATAATTTTATACCCTCAAGTATCATATCTTCTCAACACGTCCACAATTATTCTTGTTATTTATCTTTTAATTGATCAATGTTGACAAAGTTTCAAAACGATATTATTCTATTGTAACTTTATATTGTTTTTCGAAGCGAAAAATGGAAGTGCGGGGAAAACAGTGGAATAACACTTTTTACGAAGGATGTAAAAAAAAACGAAGATAAAAAGGAATCCGAAATGACAGAGAATTGGTTGTTGGGACAATTGAGCCGGGCCAAGTGAAAGTAATATAATCGAGAGGAAGAGCCGAAAAAGCGGGCAGCGATCAATTAATTTCGCCGGCCGCGCAAAAACATTTTAATTAACGCGAACTCGCCGGCAATTGCGCCGCCGATGGCTCGTAAAAATGGACAGATATGTATATCGTGCCTAATACGACTCGCTCGACGTCTGCTCAATCCAGTCCCAATCAATTAGAGTCATCTCGTCGGCGCGACAATACCGCGACTCGTTTCTTTGCCAACAATGTCCCAAACGATCGCTTCAAAGAATCGCAGAACTACTTTGTTCGGTTGTTTCGCTTGCGTTTATTTTTCTTTCTTCAAACCCTCGTATTTTATTTCAATTCATTTCAATAAATTTTGGAATAAATCTTAAATTACATATGCTTTATGGATATTTTTCACGAGCTTTATTACAGTAAACAGTTATAAATGTTTTCAGTGAAAATACTTGCATCAATTAACGTGAAATTCAACTCAAAAAATTTATCGTATAACTTTGATGAATTTTAGCTAAAAAAATCCGACGTTTTTTTTCTTTCTATTCTATTTGTTTTGTTTAATTGAGCATAAAATGCAAAGCAAACTATAAATACCGAAAAAATGAATCACATTTTTCAACATTAAAACAATTTTGTAGTGTATTCAGAGAAATTTTCCCGGGAGATTAATAGCACCCGAGAAAGTGGTCCATTCAATGTACTATTTTCAGTTAAAGAACTTTTAATTAATGACGTATTATGCACGTACGGAGGCAAGATTAATTGCAATAGATGTAAATTGCAACATTGCTCGTTAATACACGTTCCCATTACTTTCAATGAGATTTGTTCCTAGCCGAAACTACTTCACTCTAAGTGGAGTGAGAAAATAGTTCGATTTTAAATCAACGTGAGAAAGTTTAAATCAAATTTCGGGTAATCTCGTCAATTAATTACTATTGCGAAATTCTTTTTCGATTGTCCGGTAATGCTATGTGATTTTGTATTGTTCAAGCTAAATTCCAAGTTAAATCGTATGAAAAATACATTATGTTAATTTGAAATGCATAGGCCATAAATACAAGTTTTCGATTATCAGAGTTTAAGTATAAAACTGTTGTCAAATAAAATTACTTCTATAAACTTACATGAAAAAAAATTCAGCTGAAAATAACGTGCAACTTTGGAATGATAAATGAAAATGTGAAACTGTTTACCCAACAGCGTTCGAAAAATGTTTGTTGATTTTTTCCCACGTTATTTTTGAAACACAAACAATATATTTTGTCTGTTACATTCAACTCTATAATTTAATTAATTACACGACATTTCGATAACTTTGTGGATTACTATAACTATGTGGATATATTTCTGTGGATTTGAAGTTTCCAATGTTTATTAATAAACACAAATTATTATATATAATTTCGTATCGTATATTGTAATCAAAAATGACAAAATTATATTCTGAGACACTAAAATACTCTAGCTTTTACTTGTAAAATTATCCAATCAGAAATTATACTATTATTTGTATGAAGAAAAAGATATCAGATTTTATTATCATTTACTTATAAATGGTGGAAACTTCAAGAACATATATTTCACTTAGAAGAAATTGGTAAAACCGTGATAAAATACATATTGTTGCAGTTTAAATGAATTTCGCATTCATTGAACAAGTCCCGAATCATTCACTTACGTTGTTATCAATAAAATCGCTATGTTTTGACGGACGTAATTAATATCGATATTATAAATGGATTAGACCTCATTCACAATGGATCTCTCCGAGGAGCGCAAACTGTAGGGGGGTGAAAACCAATTGGGATATATTTCTGATACGGTTAGGGGGTCCCAATGGCGTGACGACTAAGAGATTACTCCTGACTCGGTGGAGAGTAATCAGCTATCTGTGGCTTGCGCACCAAAAACTTGTGATATTACAAAAGTGGTGCCCGTGAAATCACGTACGTGAAAATGTAATAAACGAAAGCTTGTCGCTTCGACGAGTTCCATCCAAGTTCTTCCGTGTTCACTTTTTATGAATTAGTGTTTCCATAAGTTTTGTCCTAAATAAATAACTATATACAGTCTTGCCAGGAAATTCGTAATGTTTTGTTGCAAAAATAATGTGTAATATTTCCAACAGCCAGAAATCAAAAAATAAAAACAATATCATATTAATAATAATTAAAGTTACCTTCAATAATCAATATCATCTGATTAATTGAACCAGGAGATCGCGACCAAGTTTTCCTTTTAATAAGATTGAAATGCACTTATCCTATCCGAATTATAGTCATTTTAATCAGCAAACTCCGGAAATCCTAATGAGTTTATCCTTATTTTAATAAGTAAAATCTCTTAAACCTAACCAGATTGTCCTCGTTCTAAATAGCGTCATTATTTAATTGACCTCGATATAACAGCCAAGTTACTCTCGGAGCATTGAATTGCGATAATCCTTAAAATTGTAACTTGGTGGCATTAAGAACATTGGTTAGATTAGTTTGCGGCGCCAGTGATTGACTGAGCATTTTTTTTTTTTTGAATAATTGCAGTAGGGAACGTCGTCGTGGTGGCAAAAGCCGTATATGCAAATAATGGCAGAAACGTAAGTCCGGTCGAACGGTCGGCAAGAACACGACGATCGATCTCCGATGAATTTACTTGCCAGCCGAGCCGAGTTGCCGATGAATAAGAAAGCAACAAGCTGGATATAAAGTGCCTACTGCAAATATTGCCGGGGAATCCATTGAACGTCGACTGCAGGTACGTGTTTGTCTTTATTCAATAGCACTCACTTTGGATCAATGTTTTATGAGCCAATAATTATGCCGGCTCGGCCGGCCGCGTTGAATATACTTTTGCCGAGTTAAAGTAAATCTTCGGTCGCGGGACACCCCGGCTCCTACGGTCGATGAGATTAAAAAGCGAGTCGCGATATGAGATGAATGGAGAAGAATTGCAGGATGTAGATGTCAGGATGTTGCCAGCAGATACGGGCATTTGCGTTCGGATATCAAATAAATTACACGCAAATCTCGACTCCGACTTTACTTACGGACGCGGCGAGCCATTTTGTTATTTTTCGTATCTTTGTAATGGCATTATTCAGTTACCTTTATCATAATGTGCTGTTTGGAAGAATGTAGGAGTCAAAAACGATTCTTGGGAAATTTCGTTTGAAGAAGTCAAATCTCACCAATGAAATTAAAGAGTTTTGAAGAGGAAACTGTCTTATCGATTGGCTTTTATAGTTTCTGATTTGTTATTATAAGTTAATTTTATTAATTTTGTTGTTTAGATCAATCGTAGAATGCAAAGACACACTGAGAAAAAAGTTAACAGCATTCCGTAATTTTAACTGGATTTTCAGTAATAATTGTCACTACTGAAATTTTCAGTTAAAACTACCGAAAATCAGAGCTTCATTTTAAATGAATATTTAGTAAATCAAACTGGAATTTCAGTAAATTCAACTGAATAAGGTTACAACTGAAATTTTCGGTAGTTTTAGCTGAACAGATTTTTCTCATATGCATTTCCAAATATACGATCGTTTGTATCTCACTTTATAATAATTTCAATTAAAATGATGTCACTGATTTACAAAAATGCACAAATACATTCAGCTAATGGCATATGCCTTTTCCCTATGCTTTTTTCCCGAGCAACCTTTGTAAAATTTCATTTATCAAGCGCTGTCAAAATTTCCCACACAGCTCGGAGCCATCTGCCGGGCTCGTTGAAACGGACCTCGGCACGACTGAACAATTAATCGGGGCCAATAAACGAAAACGAGCGATCCGATCGTCCAATCGGCCTGAAACAATCGGCAACGAGGCCCACTAATGCCGGGTCGACAGCGGTCCCCAATTGGAACAATAAGCGAGCTGAGGCCCGGCGATATGACATTGTTCTGAAAAGCGAGCGAGCGAGCGAGCGAATCAAAGCGCCGGCGGATCGCGGTGTGTGGTCCCGGGGCCGCTCGCGAGATGTCGCATTTGCATGACGGCGCTCGAACGAGTCGCCGGCGCTGATTCGTCGATTCGGCCGATTGCGGGGTCGGGCTTTTTTCGCCGGCGCACATCCGGTGTCGGCGGGCGATCCCGCCGATCCCGCGCGGATCCGGCTGGAACAATGAGCCGGCTCCTTTTCTCCACGTTAAACAGACGCTCTGTGTCCGGCGACGCTGCCTGGGACAAACAGAAGTATGATCCGACATGAAAGGAGCCGCGCCAGGCGGCTGCCACTTACCCGGCCGCCCGTTCTCAAATTTGGATTTATGCACGACGGGCGCATGCGCTTGTCGCGCATGCAAATCGTCTCGGATCACCCGGAACGATATGCAAAGCTACGTTTAATTGCAGAATTCATTTACTCGTTTTTCATTTTTTTTTTCTTTTTTATTAATACAAAAGTTTAGGCCTACTGGAAATTATTCAATTACTCACCTACGTTAATAATATTGGGACTTTTTAATGATAAATTACATATTAACGATGGAAAGTAGTCATTTATAGGCGTGAAATTTGGCTCGTGGTTAATTAGTGCAGGTGACCTTATGATTATAGAAAAAAATTTGAGAAACGTCACATTTATATTTATACATGTACATGACCAATTGTAGATTTGATCTTTGAGCATATTCAAATTCTTCACTCTCAAAACATTCTGTTTAACACAGAAATTCACATTTTGACATACAATTTTACATTCCGACGCAAAATAAATCAATTTTGATTCTAAATTTTACATTTCGATTGAAATTTTAAAATTGCAAGTCGAAAATAGTGTTGTTTTTCAAACTTAGCTCTTCTACTTTTTCTGAGATTAAAACATGTTGCTAAATTCTCCCCAGCCATTGATCAGAACCTAGTATTTTCCTAGTCAAATAACAACTTATAACAAACATTGCTATACCGTCAGTCGAATCATCCAATCACAAATCTCCTTACTCCTCGCGGACGTACGATAAAAGTAAAACATTTTTCGATATTCATCCGAGCATGCCGAATTGCATCAACAAATCAGACGCTGCGCGTAATCAAAGCTGCCACGATCGCTCGGCTCACGTTGGCTAAATGATTTTTCTCCTCGCGCATTTCACGGTCGAAGAGCCGAAGACTGTCTAGCGGGAGTTTGAGCATTCCGCGCGTCACCGCCAAAGACAACTCGAACGGCGTTTCGCCTCGGAAATCGAATTGGCCGACGAGAGTCCGAAAGCCGGGATCGCCGTTGGTCCCGCGAAACGAGCTCGATCGATGCTAACCAATTTGGCCGCTGGCTTGATGAAAGCGCACGATCCGTTATCGGAATTAGATTTGACGAAGTAAGTGTTTGCATTGTTAGGCGGCGAGGTCCGCGGGGATCGGCGCGGCGGTTCGTTAGCTGATTGAGTTAGCCGCCGCGGTCAGCACTGATTAGAACAAACTGGCCGGCCTACGCGGCCTGATTGCGAGAGATCGCGCTTCGGGTTTCGCGTTTCGGCACGGTCCGGCCGCGCTACCTACCGCAGCTCACCGGACGACGCGCGCTACGTGACGCGACTACGTTTCCGCTAAGGGCCGGCCACACTAATTGCCGATACTTCCTCCCGAATCACCATAAACGCCGAATCAGAACTAAAGCCGTGCTAAAAAAAATTAAAAGCGGAAAAACTACTTGCTGGGCTGCCTTATTCGTCAAAGGTTATCACCGCTGGACGGACGCGGTTACGGCGATGCAAGCAAATTCGGGAGATTGCTTTTTGATGTTTGTCCAGTCTGCAGACGGGCGACCTTTTCGGTCGGTGCACTTGACGGGATTGGGAGGAAGATTTTTCGAGGGTAGCTTTAAGGGAGCTTCACGTGAAACGTTCAGTTGAAATTGGAAATTAACGTTGATGGAAGGATTTATTTGTTTTGATGTACAATTTTTAATTACGACTTGAAAATTTACATTACGAAAAACGTATATTACTTTTAGAAACAAATCTTGATGTCAGAATTTACAGGTTTGTTAGAAAGATGCACGACGCATAAATATGACAGTAAATAAAGATAGAATAGTGATTTGCTCTATCTTTATTTATTTCGTGCGTTACTAGCCGTGCGTCCTTTCAAGTTTTCTACCAGAACTGTAATTTCTAAAATCAATTTTTTCTAAGAGTGATCTCTGAATTTAAACAGTTATAGTACCAGATCGAAAACATTATTTCGGATATATAGACTGATGAAAATTGCAACGCAACATTTTTATCACTATACCCGAAATTGCCATTAAGTAACCTAAATATTTTGATTGGCGGGAAGGATAAAACCATGGTCGCAGCGATTCAGGACGAGTTTCGCCTCGGGGAGGGTGGATTGGAAAAAAAAAAGCGCCGACCATAGGATTGGCAGTATTTTCGATGTACCCCGCGGGCGTGGAGGCCGCGCGATTGGCACAGCGCTCGACTGCCGTCGATAAGTCAGTCCTAATGACGTATTTCGCGCACTCAGTCCGAACGAAAGAGGCTCGTTGGTTGCGGGCTCGGGCGCCATGTTTGCTCGGCGACGAGGGGTCGCGAGACGTCGAGTGCACGAGTCGGCTCTCTTTGCCGAGACTCTCAGCGCCCACGCCGATCCGAGCAGCGGGGGATGTGGAGACTCGCTCTCCGCGTCCCGCTCACGGCTGAAAACCCGGCTTCGCGACCCGGCGAATAACCCTTGCGATCGCTCAATCCCTTCACATAATTGTCTCCAAGATTCTAAGTCCGAGGCTTTCCTTTATTTGCGCGCTTCAAAAGGAGTTAATAAACCTCTTTGTCGCGCAAGTGGATCTCTGTCAAAGCATCAAACTCACCACGGCAAGGCAGTTACTTTTGTCGACGTTGCGTCGTTAAGGTAAATCATTGCCGCTTTTCATGGATTCCGAGGGGCCAACATTCGTGGCTGGATTTTCATTCGGGGCTTTCGAGTTGAAACAAATGTTCAATTTTTCCGTGATTCTTGTGGTCGATCGATCGTCCCGTCTTTGTGTTTTCGTGCAAATGGTCGGAAGTAACTTGGAAAAATTATTGATGGTGAATGGCGAAAAGTAATGCGAAAACGATTTGATAATTATTTGTAATAGGACGTTTGTATATATGTTGAATCAAGAACAAGAATGCAGTGGTAGTAGGTGAAAAAGATAATGATAATAGGTATTATTTTCACTTTTTATCTTTCTTCAAAGTCGTTGATTAAGAATTTTTTCACTAGTATCTCACTCACAAAAAGGATGCATTGAGTGAAGAAAAATTTGCTTGGTTCAAGAAAACATGTATCTTGATATTGTGCCAAGAAGAAATTTTCTCGAGCCGAGAAAAGTTTTTTTGCTTCAAGATACTAAGTGGTTAAGCCAAGAAACAATGTTTTGACAGGCTAACATTAGGTTTTGATTGAAGAAAATAATCGCAAAACTTAGTGATTCTTCAACGAAGTTACGATTTTCGTGAGTGTTGATTTCGATATTGAAAAATAATGAACCATAAAAATATAATTTGAAAAAAAGTGTATGAAGTGTATGAATGAAAATTTGCAGTTTTGTACAAACAATCATGGCGTTTTCCAGGTTTTTCACGAATTCAAGGTTTTCCCCTGGTTTTTACGATTTTAAAGTTCGCCGGACACCTTGCAATACAATGCACTTATTTCTATTGAAAAAAGACTGGAATGTTTAGTTTGCAACAACCCTTCCTTCGATGCACTTTGCACGATCTCTGTCGTGGAAAAACTAGTTCAAACGAAGTAGACGCAAAAACAATCCGCCGGATGCTTTCCCCTTGATTTAATTTGACACGACGAGCCGGCTGAAACAACGGCGCGCACAGTCGCGAGTTTTCCACGCTGTCATTTCCGACGACCCGCAGATTCGCGTGTTTGTCCGCGAAAAGCAACTTGATTTGAATTCAGAGTGCACTTGCGCTAGAAAGCCGACGGCTTCGCAGGAGGTTCCCACACTTTGAATGACGTTTCAGATTTGATTCGCCGTCCGCGAGATCGCGATGACCGCATTAAAAATTCTCCTTTAATGACGCACGTGATTCTGTACGGCTGAATGAAACGCACGATTCAAAATACGCGCGGATTTAAAATATATTAAAACGGAAGTAAGTTATTTTTCATTTAAAGAATGTCATTTTTTGTCTCTTTAAAAATATGTGCACAAAAATGGCAATATCATTTCCAAACTGATAAGAAGTTTAATTAATTTATCCATCAAAATTAGAATTATAATTAATTTTTTCCGTGAAAGATGAAAATCAAACATTATACATATCACTTATTATTAGAAATGTAATTTTTATTTAAATAAAAGTAATTATAATGTGAGGGCATCGAGAGCTTCTAACAAACGCAACACGACAAAATAATCGCAAGAATTTTGGTGATATCTTGTAATTCAAATGAAATGATATCACAAACGATGTTTAACTCTAATTGGATAATGAATTTGTAATATGTTAATACAGCCCAGTCTACATAAAGGGTTTAAAATATGAAAAATCTGACAGCTGAGAGACTATTTATAATGCGCGTCTCGGGCATAATGTAAAGGCAGCCGATATTTTATCGAAGGCGATCTTAAGTAAGACCTTATTAGTATGCATATCATTTTAATATGACCCCGGCATAAAATATGACGATTTAATGTTAATTAAGAATGTTAGATTTTCGGATAACAGACGAAAAGATATCATGCACTGAATGGCATTTAAAAAAGTGTATTTTTCTACCGAAGAATAATCGAATGAAAACTTAAAAAACTATCAAAGTGAGTATTAAGATCGTATCTTTGTTGTAATTATCGATCTGAGCATTTTATCTTGTTCCTCTAATATGCAAATTAAGAAAATGAGCTATTCCGATGTACCGAAATTGCTTGTGCTCAAAACAATTACAATCAATACAATAAACAGTATCAAAATTTTAGATCTTCATTAATCAAAACTGATGAATTAGAGAATTTGAATTTTTCGCAAACTCAAAGATCTTCAACTGTACGTTATTAAAATCACATTAATTCAACTCTTGATCTTTTATAAAAATTCCAATTCATTTTTGTTCGAATACCTTTTTCGAAATCTTGTTTTGATTTTATTTATTAATTTAATATTAAAACGAAACGACTCGGATGAAAGTCCGTCTGAAATTGTTTATTAAAAGCTGCTTTTACTGTCTCCTCTGAGCAGTCGTTTAAAATTCACATCCGCAATCGTGCTGTCCGGTGTGTCAAATCGCGCAAGAGGAGCACGATCAGCGACTGGAACAAATAAAAAAGGGCCACTCGAGGCCATTGCAAAACGCGAGCTTATTAGCGAAGCGAAAAAAAGCGACTGCAACCGCGCCATTTTGTTGCGCGCTCTCTCGTCTGGCCGCGAGGCTCCATTCAGGTGTTCTTCTGGCACTTCGCGGCCGCATCTAGTTTTCATTCACCTCGCAGTCGTTGATGGCCCCGCTGACCTCGACGTGGCGGAACCCGAGATGAATATTACGTTACCTGAATTGTCCGACGCTACGCGTACCGTTTCTTGCGTTATTCTTTTGCCATTTTTTTTTTGAGTCTTCACTCTCCTCGAAAATATGTTTACTCGCAGTTCCCACTGCCATTCAGTTATTTCAATTATTTTTTCGATCATCGATTGATATTTTTTTACAAGTCTATCGAAAAAATGATATCGCACAACACTGAGAAAACCATATTGTAACCGCCACAACATATATTGTAACGTGGACAATTTCATATAGTAAACTGTTTACGATACCATATCGTATCTAACTTTAGCCAATGACATTGCTATATTGCTTCATGTCGACTAGTAAATATGCTGGTAATTGCACAAAATATATTTTACGATATCGTTTTTATGAACAAGTAAAATTTTGAATGTGTTGAAGTAAAAGTTGTATTAAGCACCATTATTGACTGAAATTAGCTACGATATGATATCCTAAACTGTATACTATATCAAAAAGAATAACCCTAAGTTGAAAGATGTCATGCAAAAAACTTGAAGCATAATACAAATGGAAGTCAAGTATTTCTAACGGAAGCAAATAGATTTGAAAACTATTATCCCAATCCCCACTTGAATGATACTTATCCCTATAAAATTCATCACTTATCCCTATAAAATTAATATTTCAACGAGCCTCCGTATTCTCGACACACGACGACGTCAGCATCGAACGTTAATACCGAAGTAACGTTTTTTTTCTCCCGCAGCTGGCCCCGGTTTTTGTTGCGCCACAAGCAACGGCGGCGCAAGTGGCGCACAAATACGCCGCGCGACTCGCGCGCGTATTTTTCCACGGGCGAGTCGCGTACCTGCGCGTCGCCGGCCGTTTTTATTCGCCCGGCGTCGCTTATATTATTCGCCGTCGCGTTGCTTTCGTTGCGGTGCGCGCCGCGGACAAGAAGCGGCCGGACGTGTCAGGAG
>JABFOV010003493.1:0-16258 GCA_022817685.1 Aradophagus sp. ZL-2020
TCATGATATGCTAAGTAACAACGGATGGCGCTGCACATGACTCACCGATAGTACTCGTTACGCGCAACGGCAGTTGTTCTAAGTGAGCTGTTTGTTTTGTTTCGTTTTAATTTTTTTTTTTTTAGCTTTTTATTTTTTTTTTTTTTTTTTTTTTTTTTTTTTTTTTGTAAATTTAACGATAAATTGGATTTGACCAAGGAGTAATGATCATTTATTGAATATAAAAAAAAATATACTTGAAGTTTTCAACTTTTGAAGTTAAATTAAAGATTGATTTTGCTAAAATAAATTTGCTAGAAATAGTTTTTTATTGAAATAAACATTTTTATTTTATAATGTTAATTTTTTTTTAATGTTTTACTATTTTTTCGTCTTTTTTTTTTTTAAATAGTTGGAAACTTCATGCACATAAATTTTTTGATAATGAGTGGTCTTGTTATGAATCTTGGGATGATATTAGGACATTATCGTTTGATTACCACTGATTCGTAATGATTCTTTGAACTTTTAACTTTTTGAATTTTTAAAGTTAATGAAATACAAAAAATATGAAATTTGCAAAACAGCGATTCGTTAACTTTACGTCAATAATTTTATAGAATTTGACGATGTTATTATTACAAATTACAATTAATATTATTTTAATTAATTACACTCTACAATTTTTCAATTACAATCAAACATCTAATTACATTAAATTACCATTTTTTTCACTTTTCAATCTTCAATCACTAATCAATGATCATTTCTCATAGATCGATATCAATTTTACGCATCGTCAATTCGCAAAATCAGCATTCACCCAGACGATCGATCAAACTTTAATAAACTTGGATCATTTCCCATGAGTCATTACGCAAGGACCATTAATCATCACTAATGATCTTTCATCGATCAATCACCATTGACGTAAACGTTTCAGCTTGCACACGGCAATTCGGAGCAAGAAATGAACAAAAAAAAAGAAACAAACAATCAAACAAACAAAAAAAAGAAAAAAAAAATTTCGCCTGTTCACTGTTTTCGGGCGAAATATATTCATGCGCGCGTGTATATTTTCATTTACATGAGTACGTACGGAGGTAGGTATACGGAGATTATATACATGGATATTGTACCTAGCTAGGCAGGCTGAATATTAGAAAATCGATTGCCGGCGATGTGAGCGCGAGGAATTGTTTTTTCTTACTTTCTTTATTCTTCCGTTTTTTCTTTCTTTCTTCTTTTTTTTCTCTTTTTTTTCACACCAAGAAGAATATGAGAACGCTGTTTGTTTACAAGTCTCCGAACGTTCGAGCGCATTTTTCATCGGGCGACGTGCCATTATTGCGGCTTGCTTCGGCCGGGCCCTTTGCGCAACTTGGCCGCAACTCTGCCGAAACTCTTTAATTACTTCGCAATGTCTTTCGCACAACGCCGCCACGACTTTGCGGCAACTTTGTCCGAACCTCGCGGCAACATTCCCGTGTTATTTCATAAATAGTGCGACAGTTTTGTAGATATTTTGCAGATATTTTGTCGAACTTGGTAGCGAGTTTATAATGAAATTACACGTCGCGGTGATTGTGCAAACTCTGTTTCCACAGTGTTATACTTAATCGAGAAATATTTTCAGAGTGCGTCCACGGTTGTTTATGAATGAGAAAATGGTTAATAAAAGCAGTATTGATTGGATCATTTAGTCATGGTATAGATGTGAAATTAATTACATATATTGTTTTTTCAATCAGGTATTATATTTTTACTTCGTTTCAATTGTTTAATTTAAATACATTCGAGTTGAATTTATCAATCATGTGTCATAATAATCATTTTAATTAATGTTACCCTCGACTCTCGGATTTTCTACATCCCGATTGTATACCTATCCGGATATTCTACGTAATTTATCTCACATACTCTACATTCTTCGTTAGCTTCTTCAATTTATATTACTCCCGACTCTCTAATTTCCTACATACCGATTGTCTACCTATCCGGATATTCTACATAATTTCTCTCACATTTTCTATGTTCTTCGATGACTTAAAACTACTTTCAAACTCTCTAACTTCTACTTTCTTTGAACTTTGTTCAATTTAAATACAGTTGAGTTTTATTTACACGTTTCATAATAATCATTCAAATTAATATTATCCTCGACTCTCTAATTTCCTACATCTTGATTGTCTACCTATCCGGATATGCTACAGAATTTCTCTCACATTTTTCATTCGTTTCTCCGATTAATATTGGAAGATTGAACAACCTAATTTCGGAAAATTACTAAATTATTTGTATGCTTTGCATTAAAAAAAAAAAATTCAATTCGCCTAGAGCCATCTATACTTTTTTAAAATCATCTTCGAGTCATACTTTCCCGATGTCAATTTTGGACTATTAACCTTTCTTCCTTCATTCAAAATTCAACCGTCGAATTTATTGAGCAATTTCAAAGTACCGCAACAAAAATGACTGAAACTCGGTATCAACGCGCGAGCAAGAAACGAGGCTTACCGGAAACGTAATTAAAATTAATGGCGCTCGCCAAGAAATTTGCGGCGAAGTTGCGCGAGTCGTTGATCGGCGAGTTTTTGTTATCGGCAATCGATTTTCGGAACGCCGGCTCGTGTACAGAGCGTGAGGCCAGCGCGTGCAGCGGTTGCTCGAGCGATGCAGCATGAATGCGGTGCTCTGTGCGCGCGAATTATTTGTACACCGTTCGGAGTAACTCGGACAACTGTGGGGGGAATTATTGTTCGCCCGCGAAGCGATTCTTTTCTTCCGACAAAATGCCTGTTATTAAATGAAACGAGAAAAAATAGAAAACAAGTTTTATTTTGTTTTTTTTTTGTTTTATTTTTTTTTGAAGAGAAGTCTTTAATTGAAACAAAGTTCCGTTCAATGAGCGATCATTAAAATTACTCGCTGTTATTATTTTTCGCGGAAAAACGTATTATAGAGCGTTTAATTTATAATTACAATTGCGAGTCACTTATTTTCCGTTTGCAATTGTTCGCCGTGATTAATTGAAAATAGCGAGGGGGCGGGGTTCGTTGAGGATATTAAAAACTGAGGAATGAATGCCGGAAAATTGTTTCCGTGATTAAAGTGGAAGCTTACGCATCGGAAGGTTATAGTGTAAATAAAAATGTTATGAATGCTGTAAGGAAGGGTGAAAATAACGTTTCCTTTTTTTGCAAAAGTTCTTTGCGATTTAGTCAACACTGCCGAATTAAATGTTTTTTATGATACGTTATATTTTTTCGGGCGTTAATGTGTTTATATATTTTAACATATTAATATGATGTATGATATATATTGAAAAAGATTGATATTTTGTTTATCATTTATATAAGATGAAATAATATTTGGTCATCTATATAATTTTAACCCATGTACCTTTTTCACGTATTTTTTATATTTATGTTAATACAAAGTAAAAAAATGTTTTAGTAAAAAGAAGATTAAAAAATCAAAAATATATTTATGTTTCAAATATATTTTTGCCCGTGAGGAAAATCTTTGCAAAATCACCATTATTTATCTGGAATTCATTTTAAAAATTGCAAATTAGTATAAAAATCTTTAACGATAAAAATTTTCATGGATTCATGACAGAAGTTGAAAAAAATTGACTTTAAGTTAATTTTTTAAAGAAATGACGAATAAGTATACATATTTCTTCGCAGTGATTGAAATCTAGAATAATTATCGAAACGAAACGAAATAATTGTAAAACAACGTAGATAACGATTTATTCCCACGCAGTTGCCCGAGTCGATTGTCGATTATCGGGGCAAGCGAGTCGATGGTCCGACTTCAGTGGAAGTCAGAGAATTCGATTGGTACTAAAGATAAACCTCACTGACCGTATGAAAAAGAAACTTTCCTTTTTTCCGTTTCTCGTTTCAATAACGTCAAAACTTTTAGAAACCTGCCTGAGAATTGTGACAATGACCAGAAATGTTAGTGTTCAGTCGTCTGAAATCCTAATGCAAGGATTTAAAAAAAAGAAAAAAATTGGAAACAAATTTAAAAATATATATATATCAATGTGACTATTTGCGAATCGCGTTCACCTAAACTGGAAAAGTTGATGGATTATATAATTTTCGCAATTTAATATATCTGGCAAACGATCACCCGGAGGATTGATTCCAGCCTTCCAATAAATTTCGTAAATACAGAGTTGAGATGTAAATCAACTTCGTATCGAGACACCGAGCAATTTTACCTCAAGATTCGCTATATAAATTACAATTTCGCTACATCGGCAGCTGTTAATTTAACGCGATCCATTCACGTGGCCCGGCGCCATCTTGTTTTTCGCTGTTGAATCGCCAGATTAGCAGTTAATTATGGTCTAATATTCTCGACGCTTCGGGTCGATAGTTTGTATTTACGTGAACAGATTGGAGCTGGCGCAACGAAATGGAGTGCACACACGTGGCTACCTCTCGCGAAACTTTCATCTTTTTTATTCGATCGTTGAAAATTATAGTGCTTTCATTTTTTCCCCCATTTTTCACGTCATATGCCACATTTTGATCTTAATTCTTGAATTACTGACAACAATAGGCGTATTTGTAACATTCGCACGAAAAGTACCACTTTTCAAACATATTCAGCAGGCGAAAAATAATAATTTCTCATTTGAAGGTAAAAAAAATGCTATTTTCCGCCCTAATTATCAATTCGTAACTTCCTTTTCTGTCCTAGAGCGGAAAAATGAACTTTTCCACCCTTGTGTCGAAAATTCACTGGACGAAAATCATCAACTTACTTCCCTCGTTGCACAATATACTACGTTTATTATACGTGTGCGGAAAGTGTCGTTTATCAGACCTTTTCAGTGGACGAAAAGTAACACTGTTCTATTGAGAGTGTCATTCAATGACTTCCTTTTTTGCCCTTGGGCGGACAAATGTACTTTTTCATCCTCATGTGAAAAATGTGCTTTTTCAATCCACACGTCGAAAATCATCAACTTTCCGCTCCCGTTGCACAATATACTGTTTTGTAATACGAGTGCGGAATGTATCGTTTATCAGACCTTCTCAGTGGACGAAAAGTAGCCTGTTCTTTTGAGAGTGTCTTTCAATGACTTCTTTTTTTGCCCTCGTGCGGAAAAGCGTACTTTTTCATCTTCATGTTGAAAATCCACATGTCGAAAATCATCTACTTTCCGCCCTCGTTACCCAAGATCAAAATGAGTTCATAAAAACCCAAAAATATGAAAAAAAAAAAAAACAATTACAGTAAATCATGAAAAATAGAAATAGTAAATTGCTCTCGAGGGGCCAGACGTGAAAAATGCGCTGCTCCATTTTTATCGTCCGAGTGATCGCTGTGAAGTCAGTGGTAAAAGGACGCAGCCGCAAGAAGCAAGTCGTGGACGTTGATTTATGTCGAAATAACGACTTTATAAGACGTTAATTTGGATGGATTCGAAGTAAAGAATGGCCCAAGGAGAACGCATCGATTCGGCACTACCTTTTTCGTTGCGACTGATTGTCCGAAAAAGTAGCTTTTCCAGTCGCTTCGCCGTTGATTATTAAAATTTCACGCAAACTTTGCGCCAACTTCGACGACAATGGTTCCGCGATTCTTTCGGCGGAATTTCGTCGCAAAGTTGACGGGACAAGTTTTGCCGAGGAAAGTCGACGAAAAGCTTTGTTGGTTGTTTGCGCGCAATTCTGCGGCCATCGTTTTGCGACGACTTGCCACTCGCGGATGCGCCCGGCCGATAAGGAGAAGGGGACGGGCGCCTGATTGTTTGCAACTCACCTAAAACGTTGACCTCGACGGTGCGATGAGACGTAAAGTTATGCTTGTTGCGAGCGGTACATGTGTAAGTACCGTTGTCCGCGTTGCGCTGCACGGTTTCGATGTAGAGGGTGCCATTAGCCACTCGCTGCCTCATATTCGTCGGAAGCTTCGAGCCATCTATCGACAAAAAAGGGAGGGGGAAACGACAATCACTCTGCATCGACGTCGGATGGAAGTTAATTGAACGAGACAGAAATATGTGGAAAGAAATGTCATTTCCTTTTTTCTGGTACCCATATTGGTCTGTTTTGTCATCTGGTGCATGAAATGGTTGGAAGAGGATACGGTTATTATGAAAAATCTATACCTCTGTCAACACTGTCGAAAGTATATGATTTATAAAAAAATACTTAGTTGAATTGATGCTGATTCAGTTTCGAGAAAGTCGTTTATAAAATTTGTATAAATGATATGTAATAGTTGAATTAACGTGTAATTACTTCTAAAATTCGTTCGTTGGCGTTGGATTGCATTATTGTTGATTTTTAATGTTGAATGGGAGTTGATAAATCATTGAATCAATGTTGAATCACCATTAAATCATTGTTGATGATCAGGTGAATAAGAGTTTAAAATACGTTGAAGAATTTACTGAATTAAAGTTGAGTAAACTTAATGGAAAAGTTGAATCAAAGTTGAATCAATCTTCGAATGTTCGTTAGGTTGGATTACATCATTGTTGACTCTTTATGTTGAATCAGAGTTGATAAATCATTGAATCAACATTGAATCAACCATCGACTGTTCGTTGACTTAGGATTGAATCATTGCTGGCTCTCAACGTTGAATAGGAGTTGATAAAACATTAAATCAAGATTGAATCAACATTGAATCATGGTTGATAATCATTTAAATTAGAGTTTTGACTATATTAAGGATTCCATTGAATCAAAGTTGAATGAAATAATTTACTTAGAGTTGAGTAAACTTCATGGAAAAGTTAAATCAACATTGAATCAACCTTTGAATGTTCGTTGATATTGTGTTGAACTAATGCCGAGTATAAATATTTAATCAGCGTTGTTGAATAACGATTTGAATCGATATGAAATTTAAGATTGAGTCAACACTGAATCATGGTTAATAACTGAATCACGGTTTAATCTGCGTTAAATTGTTACTGATAATATCAATGTCAAATTTTAATTTCCTTCGCGAAGAACGTTTACTGAAAGTTGTGTGAATGTTACCAAGTTGTTGAATCAACCTTCGATCAATACTTAATTTTGAATTAAGTCTATGTTGACGGTCGAAAGTAAATCAGCGTTGAGAAATTATTGAATCAAAGTGAAACATAAATTAGGTCAACGATGATTCATTGTTGATAGTTGAATCACGTTTGAATCAACATTCACTACTAAGTTACAGTGAAATTTAATTTAACGCAACGATGAATCATTGTTGATAGTTGAATCATAGTTGAGTTAAAGTTTGAAAACATTAATGAAAAATTAAATATAGGTAGAACAATATATTCATACATGAAAATTGTCATCATATGAAGTAACAATCCATCATAGATCATTGATGGGAAATCGTAGATTACCGTGAATCGATTCGGTGCGTAAGAGCACTCGAACATTGACAATCGATTGTTCGCTGTCGATAATTTTCCACCAATCGTTTTGCGCCGATCAATTTCCATTAGTCATTTCCCATTAATGATTCCCCGCCGACGCGCGGCAGAAGCAATGAATTATTCCAATCGATATGGCCGATGGTGAGAACTCGCATTCGCTGGGATTTCACTCTGATTAACTCACCTTTCTCCCAAACAATGGAATCAATGGGGTAGCCCGCAACCGGACATTTTATCCGCAGCTCCTTATCGGCCACGGCCGTTATCGGCGGCATTGGCCTCACGTACGGCAAGCCTATAACAGTAAAATAACACAGTCAGACAATCAACTTGAAAGTCGCTCCGTTCAAATGGGACCTCTCGGGTGATAAAAGTTTGATTGACAGTCCTTTATCGCCAGGCTTACGTTGTGCGGGTCGTTAAAACACCCTTCAATTACGGACATCAACGATTTTGAAATGACAAACGTGGCATTTTTTGGTGTATAAATACATATTTTTGATTGACTTTAAATTTTTAAAATGGAGCAGGCTGGTTGACGAAACGTTGAATCAACGTTGAGATAAAGATGATTTGTTATTAAAACAATGTTGACTCAATCAACGTATGATCAGTGAGTTTTGGTTGATGATACGCCGTTGATTCAACGTTGATATGACACTGATTCAACGTCGATATGATATTGATTCAACGTTGATATAACGTCGATTAAACGTTGATATGACGTCGATTCAACGATGATATGACGTTGATTCAACGATAAATCATCCAAGTCGTCTCAAATAAAAATTACTGTTAATTCGTATAATATCAACGTTCGTTTAACTGAAGGCTAGTTTAACTTCAGTTCAACTTTTTTGTTCATCTACGTTGAATCAACTTGTATGCTTCTTAAAATGCCTTCAAAGAATATGTTGGTTGAATAAACGTTGAATCAACATTCAGATAAAAATGATATTAAATTGAATCATGGTTTATTCAATAAAGTTACGATCGGTGAATTTTGGTTGATATAACGTTGAATCAACGTTGTTTGAACTCAACGTTGTTAACGTTGATTTAACTAAAGAGCAGTTTCAATTCAATTTTTCTCTCATCGACGTTAACTCAACGTTGAATGAATTAAGGTATGACCGGTGATTTTTGGTGGATACAACGTTGATGCAAAGTTGATACATTCAGTTGGGTCAAAATTCAGTCAACTGACTATCAACCCTGATTCAACATTGAATCACTAACGTTGTTTCAACATTGATTCAACGTTGATATAAAATTTTATATATGTTGTTCTCAGAACATTAAAATTTTTTACGTTTCTCATAAAACTTGTTTAAAAATGAAAATACACATTTTAAAACTCGATTATGCCTGAAAAAAAATTAAGAACCATGAAAAAAGAAACTTTTAATGTTATTTATCTTTGTTTATTTTTAAAGGCCATTTTCTCTCCTATCCGACACTACTCGGTAGTATATCGCAAACGACTCGGTCATTTGAATTTTCTCCGTGTAAATATCGAAACTAACGGAAGTTGATAACACGCCATTTTTACGCGAAATCAACAGAAAAGTCGCTATAAAAACAAACCAACCTACCGACATAAATCAATCGAAAACGCGAACTAAGTTTAACTTTCCATCATTGATGTTTATCCCACACATGGTTTCACGTTACGTTATCAGCTTCATATACGTTTAATGATAATGTACTTCTTTTTTTAAATTTACATACTTAAGGACATAGATATCTAGAAATGTACACAATTTTTTATTTAAAAACTTTCACGTACTTTTTATTTTCATTTACAATCAGCTTTAACTTTCCGCAACTAAACTTACTCGACTTAAAAGTTGATGACACATCCCGAGACCAACATAACCAAAAGTCGATTACTCGCCATTTTTACGCAAAGTCGACAGAAACAGTCGTGAAAGTCGCAACACAAACAAGCCAATATCCCGGCATAAATCAATCGAAAACGCGAACTAAGTTTCGATCACTGATGTTTACCATTCGTATCGAAGTTGAGATGCGCGTACACACGTGTACATATTTGCTTACATGCACTCACAAATATAAGTAACTGTATAGATGCAAATATTTATATAATCGTTTGTACGTTGCGACCATGCGTACTTACGATATATATATTATATATACAAATATATATAATTATAAACAAAAGTGTAACAAATAACTCGAAGCATAATATATTATACACACTACAGTATGTATACATATATCAGTTATTGGAAGTAACGTCGTTACAAGTAACGCGTTACTCAAAAACGTTACATTTTTTAAGTAACGGTAACGATGGCGTCATTTTTTCCCCCAAGGTAACGGTAATGAAAAGTGGTTTTTCCGTTACCGTTACTTTTTTGTTTCTATCCAAAAACATATTTTTATAGAAAAAAGCACATAACAATAATTATTAAAATTCTAACAGTACCGACTACAAGCTTTAATTACTGTGACGTACCGCAAAATATTTAAAACTAGAACTTAAAGTTTGTATCAAAATATAATAATTATATAATACTCATATAAATTGTTTCTGTTTATATTTTTTGGCAGAGAAGTAAAAAACTCTTTTTTATTTCAGATTAAACGTGATATTTACTTTATTATATAATTCATTGTATGATATAAAATGAAATGCATGTTAAAAAAGTTATATGTGTACAAAATGCATATATAATTTCTTTTTACATAAATCGCGTTACATTTTTTGGCGTCAAGTAACGGTAACGATAACGAGTTACTTTTTGAAAAAAGTAACTTAACGGTAACGCGTTACATTTTTTGATGCCAAGTAACGGTAAGGGTAACGAGTTACTTTTTGATGAAAGTAACTTAACGGTAACGCGTTACATTTAAAATAGTAACTTCTGATGTCTGACATATAAATACCGAGCAAGAACAATTTAGGACTAAATTTGATTAGGTTTGATTCAAACTGAAAATTGAAATAAAAAATAATCGAATTTCATGATTTTCGGATCAAAATAGAGTAAAAGTGCTGATCATTGATGAGTCAGATTCTTTGATTAATAAATCAGATTTTATTCTTCATTGATGAGTCAAACTTTGTGATCAATGAGTCAATTTTTCAATCATTATTGAGCTAAACTTTTTGATTAATGAGACAGATCTTCTTCATCATTAATGAGTCAGATTTTTTTATCAGTGAGTAAAATTCTGTTCCGATTTTTATTTGGAACAAATTTAGAATCAATTTTTATTTTTTTTTTTAATTTCCAACGTTTATTAATAAACGAAAATAAAATCTGATACAGTTTCTTACATGTAAAAACGATGGGATATCTTATCGAATAAATTTAGAAGAAAAATTATGAATATAGTAAACTAATAAACGTGGGAAATTTCATTTACATGAACACTGTAAAATCAAGTGTCTCATTATCAGACATTTTTGGTGTATGAGACACTAAAAACGTCTCATTTGCGATGAATTGAGACATTTTTGGTGTCTCAAACGTAAAAATGTCTCAAAATGAGACACTTGGATTGGTAGTGAAACTAATATATATTTATATATAGACATATATACTTATAATTATGTGTATGTATACATATATGTATACATATATGTTGGTAAATACGCGGACACATAAAAGCGGTAAAATTTGGTATCGATGGTGATATTTGTATTGAGCCTTACCGTATATATTAAGCCGGGCCGAGTGGCTGGATTTACCGGCCTTGCTGCTCGCGGTGCACTCGTACTCGCCGCCATCTTCGGGCTTCACTATCGAAATGTTGACATGCGAGATTACATCGCCGTACACGGTTACGTACTGGCCGATGAGAAGCCTGTCGTTCTGCGGAAGCGGAAATCCATCGAGCAGCCAGGAAATTTGCGGCGTTGGATTACCCGACGCGCTGCATTTCAGGGAAACCGATGGACCGGGCTGCATTGTTTGCTCGATGAATTTGTAGACCAGCTGCGGTGAGATCTCTATTAACAGCGAGGATTTTACGTTTGCATTATGAGTTTGCGCCGGGAACAGCGCCGCTTCGTGATGCGCCGAACGTTGTTCCAATTTTTTTTCCTCGTTGAACCCTACCCTTGTTTTCTTTTTTTACAGTATTGTTTCAGTTTGTAGTAATCAAAGAAAGTGTGGTAGTTGGGTTAATGAATTTTTGGTTTCCAAATTGTATTTATTTATTCATTTTTTATTAATTTTTTTTACTCAAATGTGAATCTGACTTCATTTTTCTTTGTTGGCCTTATTATGAAGTAAAAACCGGTGTAAAAGTTACTCAATTTCGGTGTATTTTTAACATTCATTAAAGAGTAAAATAGAAAGTAGGAGTGAATTAAAAATGTCAAACTTAAAAAATAAACATCATTGCCAATACAACTTATATCATTGATATTACACCTTTCAGGTCTCATTAACTTTTTTACACCTTTTGGGAGTGAATTTTTCATATCTCAAATTCTAAATTTCAATCCACTTTTGACATCGCATCGTTCACTCGCTAAAAGTTTCGTTGTAAAAGCGTAATTATTAATCGCACACCAAACGGAGTGAATATTTTACACCGTTTATAGAGTGAAATAGAAAGTGGGAATGAATACAAAATATCGAACTTGAATACGTGAAAATCATAGTTATATAATTTATAACATTGATTTTTACACCTTCAGGAGTGAAATGCTCACTCTGTTTTCACTCCGCGAATCAGAAATGTAATCTTCACTTCGCTTTTAGCACCTCACCATTCGCATTTCATAAGTTTCACTATAAAAGAGTGCTCTTGATCGAACTCCGAATGGAGTGCATATTTTACACCTATTAAAGAGTTAAATAACAAGTTTTATTCTTTTTACTCTACAATTTTACTCCGCGACTCGGAAGTGCAACATTGTTTTTTCGTTTTCATCATTTACACCGCATAAAAAGTGTTCCTGATCGAACTTCAAACGGAGTTCATATTTTATAACCGTAATTCAAAAAAAACAAAAAAAAAAACACGTTTTTAATATTTGTATGCACATTTACATGCAAGTGTCGACACAAACTTCACAGGCTACGTACAGTGACGCGTCTTGTGAGCCCACACGCGAACATGTTTACTTCTACAATTTCGCCCGGACGTTTATTGAATTCGATGGTAATGCGAACGAAAGTTTCAAAATGAAAGCCTCGAGTTATGCAGCATTACCGAAGTTCGGCCCATTGAACACTAATGAAAAACCTTAATGAATATCCTATTGATGTCAATTCCCGCTGATCGCAGGCGAACATTGTTTAACATAATTATGACTCCTGTTCTCACGAAGACTTACGCATTCGAGCCGAAAATGAAAGAACGGAAAAAATAAGGCCACTCCACTACTCATTTTGAGACATTTTTCATGTTTGATACACCAAAAGTGTCTCAGTTTGTCACAAGTGAGTCACTTTTAGAACCTCAATTGTCTCAAATGTGCCTCAAATGTCACCCAATGTATCTCAAAAGTTCCATTTTGAGACACTGAACGTGTCTCAGTCCGTCATAACTGATAAGCTTTTAGTGTCTCAATTAGTAAAAACATCTCAAAAGTCTTATTTCAAGCCATTTTTCATTTTTGAGACACTAAAAGTGTCTCATCCTGTTACAACTGAGGAGTTCTTAGAGTTTCAATCAATAAAAATATGTCTCAAAACGTGTCTCAATTTTTAGACAAAACGAGAGAAAGAGAGAAAAAGAGAGAGAAACAAAGCGTTTTATTTTGAGACACTTCCTTTCAAAGTGTCGTCTACAATCAATGAGAAGTGAATTTGTAAAAATAATGTTTGTACAAAGCAAATCGGGAAAATAAACGAGAGCGAAGCGGAGAAACTGGAAAGAGAAACAGGGGAGGCGACAAACCAAAAGTGGATCTCGAAAGTAAAGGATAAGTGTGGGTGGTTATCGATCATCTTTTTTTTTTTTTTTTGTTATTGTGAAAACCTACTCTTTTTCTCGCCTCGTTGCCTTTATCGGCTTATCGAAGTTACATTTCATTTCCGATCGTTCATTAATACTTGACGGAGACTCGCGTTGGTAAATAAAGTGGTCCGCGAGGCGTCTCTAAATTGACACTGTCAATTTTTAATTATGTCGCGTTCGATATAACGACTTGTGGACAAGTTGGCGCAAATACATTTCGACATTAATTGCAATTTTTTAATATAAACGAATAAAGATTGATTTGTTGTTAGATTCTCATATGGAATAATGGTTATTTTAATGAAATATGGATGCCTGACCTGGCCCCGAAATGGTTTCCATTTATTGTTATTATTGATATAAACTATGGATTGATTGTATCTTGATTAGGGCCTTCAAAGTTACTTTGATTAAAGTTTATGTAAGCAAAATATGGAATTCCATATAACGCCCTTTTTAATTCCCTGCGAAGAATGCACGTCTCTAATGAATAAAATTCGAATAATTCAAACTTAATCCATAAGGATCTGACAATAACATTTTCTAAAGGGCCATCACTTAGCCATGCGATGTACGAATAGCCTTATTAAGGCCCTAACTTAACTCCTTGAATAACATATTTTTCATCAATAGATTTGCTGATTATGAATTAGACAGAGTTTGCTGATAATGAAAACGTAAATCAAATTACAAATTTCAATATGGCGGATCCAATATGGCAGGCCATATTATAAAACCATGATCAAATTTTTTTAAAAAAAGAAGTTATTATACGTTTTCGAAGTCGCTGATTACGAATTTATAAACAACAACTCAAAATTCACAACCCAAGGTAATTTCTCGAATGAATTTTTCAAAAGGTATCAAATTCGAAAATATTTATGTCGAATATACATGGAATCGATCGTACACAAAAACATTGTCATTGAAGTGACAAGACATAATGTCTGTTGTTTAAACATCTTTGAACCTAAAAAACTGCGTGATCTCGATCGCGGCAAAGCGCAAAGCTTTCGGCATTCATGTTTCAAAGTTATGGAAATTTATTCAACTCCATAATCAAAGAGCAAGCGCCGCCATCGCCCATTGCAATTTTTGCCACGTTTTAGCATCGCGCTATTCCATCAATCAGAGGCGGCGGAGTTATGATTCTTCGTCGTCGGGCGCATCTATATAAATAATGCCGGAGTCGTTTGCGCGGGGGAAAGACGACGACGACGATGGGCCTTCGTGCGAGGCATCGCCGAAACCGCGGCAACCTCGTTAGCGTATGCAAATCCGAGGTTTAACTAACTATTCCGACGTGCTGCGAGCAATCTAACCTAATGTTCGGGCCATGCCCGGCGGCGTAGAAATCATACAACCTGGAAGAATGTTAATGATAAGGTAACAGGTTACTGCGGGCGGTTAACATGTATTCGTGTAATTGCCGTTTTACAGTTATGCTTAGTAGAGTGATCCAAATTTTAAAGTAGAACACTTGCCGAGGTATGTTTTCAACAGTTTCAAGAGGATAGACTGGATCACAAAGTTTGAAATTTGAAATTACCGCCAAAACCTTGATATTGCTAGTTGTATATAATGACGCCCCATGTTAAAGATCAAATATTGAAACGAATGCAATGTAATTAAATATATCAAAATTCAGGGAATAATAGATCAAGAAGTAAACTGGATTGTGAAGTTTCAAATTTGAAACTGCCGCCAAAACCATGATATTGGCAGTTATATAGAATGACGTACCATGCTAAAAATCAAGTATTGAAACGAACGCAATGTAATTAAAGGGAGGTTCTAGTCCAGAAATTTGGAAAAATCATTCTTTTTTTTTTTGTAGTAGAAGAAGAGAAGGTGAAGAACGCGCAAGCAGGAAATAAGGAATCCATTTTAAGCATTTCACAGGGTGTCTACAAACATTTGAATCTGAAATTCCATGACTTTTCCAGGTTTTATTAAAAAAATTCCGTAAATAGTAAAAACCTTGATTAAGAAAACTTGAGTAAAGTCAACGTTATTGGACGATGTTTGATCAACGTCAAAAAGCTCTTCCCTCCGAACCATAATGTAACGTTATTGACCAACGTCAATCCAACTTTCTATGACGTCGTTTTGACGTCATTCCGACCGGAATTTTCCTAATGGGTGTTAATTATTTAAAAATAGTTTAATCATAAATTTTTCCATAACTTATTAAAGAATTCCCTGACTTTTCCATGACTTTTCCCGAAATGTCAAATTCCCTGACTTTTCCAGGTTTTCTAGATCTGTAGACACCCTGTTTTAGGAAATGGAACGTGGAAAAAGAGAGGATTTTCTTCGCTTTTTGGTGTCACTACCTTGGTTGGTAAATACACCCATAAAGTTGCTGACCTTATTGTAAAGTTGTTATCCTGTCAGTAGCTACACTACTGGTTATCAAAAAAGGGAACACCTGAGTACATTGCTTGGGAGGGAGTTCATGAAAACGAATGTTCTGCGAGTCATACTGGCAGTGTGTCGAAAATGAAGGTAGATGCAGTCATTGAAATGTATTATTTCTGTTCATTATTACACGTGGCAAAAGTTCAGGAAAGTTGACTGAAAAGCTGATAAAAGATCTGACTTTGTACTACGGTTTGGGCCAGTAGAAGGAGTCCTGACTCGGTTGAGGATGTGAAGCGTGCTGCATGAGCCACATTTTATCACAAATGCTCCACGGACGGCAACACAAGTCATATGTATTGCCCTAAAGGACCCGACAGTTGGTGCAAGTGGCGCGTTCGGGAGGCAAATGGCAACAAAAAAGTACTGATAGATAGATAGATAGATATGTTTTATTTTAGTTTTTGTTACAAACTCAGAAAATGGACTTGGCTTTACATTCCCTTATGCACTCATCCTTCCATACCATAAATCTATTTCAACCTCTACACTTTAAGCACA
>JABFOV010003494.1:0-16246 GCA_022817685.1 Aradophagus sp. ZL-2020
TGATTGGTTTGAGTAATTTGTCTGTTTGGTTCTTTTAATTTCTTTTGAATTCCATTAAGTACAATCCACGTTATAATATATACGAGTTGGAACTTAGAAAAATTGTCTTGTAAGGCTTTATTTATAAATTGCAAAAAAGAGATAAAAATATAATATAAAATAATAAATAAGGTATAGTAGTAAATTTTAAATGATAATTTTTAACTGTAATAAAGAAGAAAAGTTTCCAAATTTGAATTCGCACTTTATGATGAACTTGATCCTAAAAATAACTTTTGTGGATACCTATTTAGAAATAAATTTCTTCGAAGTTATGTTTTTACATTACCTAACGTTGAGGTCTAAATTCATTCGAAATTAAGACATTTAATTTCTAAGACTTAGTAGTTCTTGATACAAAATTCACAAATCTTGACAAAATATTACTATGGATTCTAGCTTGACTCAAAATTTTACATTTCGATAAACAAAATGTGTTTTAAGAGTGAATTTTATTCACTTCATTGTTTTAAACTTGTTTCTTGCATGTAGGGCTTCAATCACGTGGTCTTTTTACACCGTATTTTCAGCACCGCAATAACTGTCGAAGTTTTCTATCGATGCCTTATTATTTCGACGGAATACACACACTTTGCATTATGCAAAGTGCAAAGCCCACTTAAAGCCGCGCGCAACATCACAATACAATCAGCGACGAGCAACGTGTAATGGGAAACAGGTCGGCCGAGACGATTGACCATCGGTCGGGGAGCCTTTATCGGAAATGCTATCATCAGGCTGTCGTCGCTGATTTGTCTGCGGTGAAAAATGACGCTCAATGAATCGACAATCTCGCTGATCGATTTCACCGATCGCCTCGTGACCGCGACGATTGATCGATCGATCGATCCCTTCGCCGATCGATCAGCTGTCTTATGAACGAATGCGTTGCAAAAAACGTAGTGAAGTTTCTGTACATTCCGCATCGAAGTTGAATTATTGCCATTAGTATAGAAATCAAGTAAATTTATTTGACATTATAATTAATGTAGTGATAAAACAGAAAATTATCATTTCAATTTGCAGAAAGACTTGTAACTATTAATTAATTTTTATAAATTGTAGTTTTAATTTTTAACGTGCGTGAAGTTGGCCACGTGGCAAGATGCCACGAGTTTTGGATTTCAAGTTGCAAATGTAAGAGATTAACATTTTGTTTTTAGTTCTTGATTACTCTTGAAAATATTGTTTTGATTCAAAAGGATATTTGTTGTGGGAAAATCAAGATATTATGTAAACAAGCACTTGTAACCAATGGTAAAAAGAATGACCTCTGTACTTTTTTGTTTACATCCGATGTTGACATTTCGTCCGTCCTTTTTTATTTTTTGTTTCCATTTAAATTGAAGGATCAATGTTTAAGAATTTAGTCATGTAAACACCTTTATCTCGAATTTTTCTCCAATTCCAAAACTCGTGGCATTATGCCACGTGGCAAACTTCGCGCACACGAATTTTTATTGTTTTATACCAAAAAGAAATTACAAAAAGAAAAAAACTTGACGTTTAAGGGTCTACGTAAAACTATCCATAAAACCTGAGCAACAAATGTTAGCCGATGACTGGGAAGAAATATTTTCGAATTGGGAAAGTCAACGTAACGTACTAGTAGATCTGTCGGTCAGCGAAGCAAATTTTATTGGCTTCGAGGCGATTGAATTTCCGGATGTTGATCTCGAGTTGCGGCGGCGTGCGGCCCGAAGCTTTAATCCGAGATAAGATAAGCCGTTTCTGGGGAACATGCGCAACGTGTGTAACAAGCGGGGAAGGGAGGACAGCCCCGTTGCCGAGGCTTCTGCCTCGTACGAGAATCTCACGGGTTTGATAAAGACGCGCCGATAAGCCTTCCGCGAGACTTTCCGGAAGTCTCGCGGTTGCCGAGCAGGCCTCGGCTTCTTGTTCGCGTCGAGTAATCCGCCGCAAAAATAATCCGTTTTTTCATTGCAACCTTGGCACATGGACAGCAAGGTATCAAGTTATCGAGACAAGCAGAGTGCTTTATGGCGATTCGTCATTTTTTTCGTCAAATTCATATCATCGCAAGATTATCTTCAATGTAATGGAATTATATATTTTTTCATCTATTGGGAAAAAAGTCTTTTTTTCGTCGCCATTGCAATCATTTTATATTATAATTAATTTTGTTCATATTTCTTGACAATTTTAAATTGGAACTAATTAGTCACGAACTTACTTATCAATTGTTTTTACAATTATATTTTTACTGCACGAGTACTTAATTACACATTAAATATGTATAAATTTAATAGATGACTTTTTTGTCGAAAAGACCTCCAAATTTTATTATTAATAAAAATCACAATTAATGGAATTCTACATATTGAACGGTAAAATGTGTTTCACGGTATTCAATGAGATGACTACTATGTTGAAATAATTTATTATTTTCTAAAATTTATGAAGCAGATAATGCGATTCGAGGGCAGTTTCCGTTTGTCTCATTCAGGAAAAGACAAAGATAAACACGTCACCACCGGACCAGTCGAAAAAGGCGAAAAAAGAAAAAGAAAGAAAAAGGAAAAAAAGACAATGACGCCTCCGATTGGCGCGCACATGTCACTCCTGCCAATCGTTATGGTAAAGCTGCCTTTGGTGGTATCTCTGCAGGGCGTGTCAATTTTCTCGAGCCGGTTATAAATATATAAATATTTAAGTGCCACACTCGGTGCCACGTACATGACATTCCACTTTTAAACTGTATTTTTGCCCATTTTTCACCAACACTTGTCAATCGATAAGTTCTAAATTGCAAAAATACACATCGACCCTTTTAACTTCAACCTACGTACAGCTGGTATTCCAATCAATAGTATCGATTCTTTTACTTTATCGTACAATAATACTTAATGCCGAATTCCGGAAGGTAAACTTGATATCGTAATAAATCAAACGCATCTCTGAATCAAAGTAAACTAAAATTATCGTGACCGGCGGTAAAATCAAAAGTAAATCCACCGAGTAATAAAATTACTGTGATTAATTTTATTAACAACCACAGACACATTTTACCAGTGAATCCCTGATCTCAAAATAACTTCGAGTTAGTTCATTTTTTAAATTGCAATCTATTTTTTTTTTTTCAGTCTATACTTGTGTGTTCATATATGTATTACAAAAATATACTAATTAGTCGATTAAAAAAAAAAAAGGTTTACAATACTGACGGCAGAAAATAAACATGCCACCCGGAGTTAAAATGCTACGTTTCTCCCTTGGTATCGTGTAACAAAATAAGCAGGCGTGCCGTCACATATTCCGCCGTGTATAATCAAACTTTGTTTATTAATTTCAACACATAATCGGCGTTCGACAAAGAGTACAGTATAGAATAAACAATTTCAAAAGAGAATAAAGAAAAAAAAAAGAATTGAATAAAAATATTGAAGAAAAAATTGGTCTCGCAAACAACAACGTCGCTAATTAGAAAAGCGGTGAAACCGAGAGACAGTCGTACAAAGGTAAGAAAATAACTGTTTAAGCAGCGACGCTTTCAGAGCGTCCCGACGACTCAACGAATCTTCCCATGTGCACAATATGTTTCTCGCATCCGCGTCTCAGTTATCTGGCACCGATTGTTGCCTCTTGGATTCATTTATCACGAAATCACGGAACTCGTTAACATCAGACACCCGTCGATGCGATTGCAATCGCTACTCAGACAATTAAATTCAGTTTACAGTTTATCATACTGATTTCAATTAATGGAGCCTGAATTCGTTTCCTCAGTTGTATGTTGAGGAGTTGATCTCGAGCACAAAGACAAAGTATACAGTTTTTGTTTTTACTTATTGCTGAATGTTTTCACAACTTTTGGCTTAAATATGAACTTTTAATATAAATGTTGATGTGTTTTTAAAAAAAGTATTATTCATACTTTTTTTTTTAATCATATTTAATATTTTAAGAAAATGTGGAAGTTATGTGCATACACAGAATACGAGTCTGAATTTGGATGAATTTCTGTAAAGAATTATTGTAGTTTTGCTTTGCTATTAGAAATTATGAAATTCAAGTTTTCTCTTATTTTTACTTTATTTATAATTTACTTTATTTATAATATCTTATCCTCTTATTCTCTTTTTTCTAATTTATAAAAACAAATTTGCATGAAAATTCGATTCTAGTCTAGATAAAGATTATGATATATCAAAATGTTGTTGAAGACTATTTTGTTGAATCGGTCTAAGCACCAACTTGTATAAACATGCAGTTATACAACAATTGTGAAAAAAGTGCTTAGATGCTGAAATTATAGTACTCTGGTAATAAAAAGAATCTCAAGTCAACGTACAGAAGACGTTGTTGAAATATATGAGACAAGTAATACCTTGATTAATTCATTGATTTTGTAAACACGGTCCGTTACTTTGTAAAAGAGCCTTTCCTTCGTATTGTAAACATTGATCTTGCGTCACTGGGGATTGATAATCGACGTTGCATAACAGAATTTGACAATTGAACTCAACGTCGGGTGGAGGAGCCAACGAGAAGGATGAAAAGCAAACCTTGTACTTGTGTAAGGACCCCGGATTGATTTGGATCTCGGATCGCAATCGCGTCTATCTTATCTGCAAAGAATTGAAGCTCATTAAAATGTACATGGCAAAGAAACGGGATTTTAATTTCGCGGCATCGCTGGCAGGAGAAAGGCGCTTCAATAACCTCTGGCTTGCGCGCCGGTATCAGCTGTAACGAGTCCGTGAAATTTCATTACAATCATAACCGATTTACAGATAAGGGTTTTAATGCCATTTACAGTCGTATCTCCTTATTTCAACAGTGTAGAAAGTCACCGGCTGGACGAATTTGCGAAAACTTGCTTCTAATTTCTAAAATTAATAAGGTCAAGGCTACCACATGAATATAAAAGACGACGTACGACAAGAGAAAAGAAAAGCATTACACAAATGTTTCAAATCCTTCAGATCTTTTAACAGCAATTATAAGGATTGTAGATATACACGAGCAACTAATTGTAAGCATTCAATTTTGTAAAATTCAAATAAATACTTTTTATGGTTGTATAATTGATTCAGTTATCTTGTGTTCTTTAATTCATTGTTTAAAAATACACCGAGAGAATTAAAAAGAGTTATTACTTTAATTAAACTGTACTACTATTAAAATAGTATACTTTACAATTCAAGTGGTAACTTTCAATCAAATTAAAATGTTTTATTAAGACGTAAATAAAAATAAAGTTATTGCCAACTATCTTAAATTTTATTAAAATTGTTCATACTTTCATTTTCATTTGCATTCAATTAAAAAAAAAAAACTTGTTGTTCGTCTACCCCTAGCTAGGAATTGTTATTATCGAATTTTTTATTAGGAGAACTGTCTGCGCTACACCAAGCCATTAAATATATATTAAAAGGAGAATATAGTAAAAAAAATATGAAGCTACAAATTTTCCTTTTGCATAATCTTCTCTGTTGCATAATGCACCTAGCTGTAACACTTGAAAAATTAAACTGAAGAATTAAAATAATAATGTCAAAAGATAATAGTATTTGAAGAGGAAAAAAAAAGTGAGCGTAATTACAACATACACTCAATGCACCATTGTCGAGGTTGCTGCGTGCCCTATCATATGCATGCGTACGATTGCGCGCACACGCTTGAAACTAAACACATCTGCAGCGCCGAGTGTGCCTGTCCTCCGCTGACCAGTTTCGATCGTTAACGACACGCTCATCATTTACAGTACGTGTATTGATAACGCTTGCTTCGCGATACCAACCGGTTATCATCAAGATGCTTAATACGCCAATGTTTTTCCTACCTCGACTTTTTCCTTTCATGCAGTCCTCTTAATTACCAATGATATTTTTTGTATATATTTGAAGGAAAATGTTTTTGAATCAGTTTCATAAATTATGTTATAGATTATTCTATAGTCAATTGAGTTGTTGTATAAAAATATTTTGTAAAAAAAAATTAAACACCTTCATTCAACATTAAAAGTTGAACAAATTTGCATAACTTAGTATTAAATTTATTGCTGTAATGTGCAGCAGACAGAATAAAAATTAAGTAACTCGTGAAAAAGTAAAAAAAAAAACATTCCTCGACTCGGGATTCATTTGATGAATCGCCTGACTTTTAAAGTCATTTGGCAGGTCGAGCATTTCTTTTCCTTTTTTCCTTTCTTTATGGTCATTTAAAGTCACACCGAAAAATAAACTTTCTTCACGACTCTATTTCGAAATCTTCCAGAACCATTTCACTTTATCTAAACAAATCCTGTGTGGCTGCAATCGATTCACTGACACTCGACTAACAATTGAAAAAGTCGATATCTTTGATTTCGTCATTATTTATTTCCACTTTTCATATAAAGTTTTAATCGGTAATTAATTATGCATCAAACTTTGAAATACAATTATCATCAATTAGACTTTATAATCACGACAGGAAAAGTCGCCACTGCACATATTACACCACTGTAAGTGATCATTACAATAATTGTTGCATCACAGACATAAATTTCCCATAAATTTTCACTAACCAAAACTTGGTGTTTGTCTACAAAAAAGGAGCCATCAATCAAGCAAGGAAGGAAATACGTTTTTTCTTTGTATATCAGGAATTGCTTTTCCTGTCACCTCAAATAAATGTTTTACAATCGACTATTTTATAGATCCAAAATATTAAATTTTTTATTTCATGTTTTAATTTGACCATCAAATCTTTTGCTTGACAAGATGGGATATTAATAATCTGTAGAAAAATGTTTAACATTAACGTATCTAAAAATGTTTTGAAAAACAGTCCCAATCAAATACTTAATATTTTTGTAAATAGTAAATGTATTATATTCAAATGACATTAAAGCCAATTACTTGTACCAAAATGTATACCCTTTTTTTGGATAACAATTTCAAGAATTACTTAGGATCTTCTACAAAGAAACATTTCAAAAATGTTTCCCTAGAACATAATCATAATAAAACAATAATAATAAAAATTCCACACATTGCTTGCACATTATGCGATTCTCACACGGTTTCCGCTTTTCAAGCTTTTCACGCCTGCTAAACACTCTGGATAATATAATGAAATTGAAATGAATTTAAGTTTTATTTATTTTTTTTTTAAAGTATTTTATCAATCTTATAAAACTTTTGAATTTACATTTAAATATTTTAAAATACCACTACAATTCTCGAACATTTGCAGATTACATTGCATCACATTGCAGACCGCCTTGAGAATAAAGAAAAAAAAAGAAAAGAAAATATTTTCAAGATATTTGAAAACACAAAAATATGAGAATAATATTTTCTAAAAATTAGAATATCTTATGTGAAATGCGTACACAAACACGTTATTTATATTTATTTTAATTAAATTTTTGATTTTCAAATAGTATATATTTGGATAAAATTAATTTTTCCCAAACCAAATTAAGAATAAATTAAAAACTCCCAGAATTGACTGCACTGACATTTGAACTAATTAACCAAAACACCATTGCAATCAAGCAACAATAATATCCCACAGTTGATTCTCGTAATTTCATTATAAATGACAACCACCCGATACTTCGCTAACAATGAGTGACTACGATTCTAACGAATTACCATTTAAAATACATCGGTTAATATCGTCCTGACATTTCAATCGAACGGTGTTCTTCGACCAATAACAAAAAAGCAAATGTCAGAAAGCAACGATCTAATTCCAGGTTCAATTACATTCCATCTTCCCGGCGATATAAATCTCAAATTGGAAAAAAAAATGAGGAAAAAAAGTCCAGTATCGTTGCACTGTTATTATATTTCATGATTTCTGCAACAGGATTCTTGCCTAGGCGCGCAACCGCTGAGCCTTTTTTCTTTATTTTTTGTTTGTTCCTCTTTCCTCCTCTCTCCTTCGAAGAACCGCCCTCTCGAAGAAAGCGGGGTGATTCGGGAATAATTTGACGCTCCGATGGCCAGGAGCCGACGTTGAAACCCGAGACCGGCGAGACGCCAGCAGGTAGTCACCCGTCTGCCTGCTTTATCTACCCCCCCTGCCCTCTCCGTAGCCCTTCAATTTACCTCCATCTTTTAGGAGGGAAAGAGTCAACAAAAAAATTTAACGTCACAAGCGAAATTAAGGCTCGGGCAGATAAAGAAAAAATGATAAAATGAATAAAGGTAAACGAATGAAGAAGACGAGTTATCCTTGTTTAATCGTCCTTTAACATAGGACAACATTTTAGTCACTAGATCTGGTTTCTCCGGAGCTCGGCGTTGTGCGAGAAAAACACGTCGACGACGAAACTCGACGTGGAACGTGTCGTTGGTAGGTCGGTTGTCGGTGTAGTAATGGTTGGGAAATTGTACTCACCCTTTGAGGACAGGACGGGCCACCGGCGATTGACGAACGATTTGGCAGAGCACAACGCGCCAACGAAACGATCGACACACGACACGACACGGCACAACACACAGTCACAAACAGACTGAAAAACGCGAGCGACAACATGAGGAGGTTCGAGTTCGAGCTCGATATCACGCTATGTGCGGACCGGTGGCGCCATCTGACTGCGCGGCAACAGCGCAACTCGCCGCGTCGCCGATACAGCGAGAAAGGACGCGGTCGCCATTATTGTACAATCGTTCGATGAGGGAGGACGCCGGTGTACACGATCGACACTTGATAAAATAGGAGAAGTGGAAGATTCGTTATCGCCAGAGCATTGAGAAGACTACGACTCGATTGTGTTATATAGGCTTAAAGTTTTTTTTTTTTTTTTTTTAAGTAATTCAATAACGACGCCATTTGATTTGGGGATTGCTGTTTAGCGGAGCATCATTGAGGTTTGTGTTCTTTAAAATCTTTATTTCTTTTTCTTCCTTTTTATTCCGTTTTAACTATATTCGAGTTTATTCATTTGCATTTACGTTGTATAATATGACTACGAGAATGAGAGTCCATTTTTTTTTGCTTATATCCGCCCCTGAGCGACGGTTACCGTTCCGACAGTTTAACGGTTGCTCTGATGCAAACATCCCATTGTAACAAATTCATAGAAAAGAAAAAGAAATCTAATTTTTATGTAAAATTATCGATGCTGATTAACGTTTTTAATTTATTCAAGATTATTTTATTACGTTAAATTGTGATCACATGTTATAACGATTATTTCAGTATTTTATTACAATTAATGTTTATTTGTTTTCTATTGTTGATTTGAAGGTCATTATTAAATAAGTACATAATTAAAATTTGAAGTTTTACATTATGGTTATTTGTTTGATGGTATTATCGGAATCTAACTTTTTATACTGAAAAAGGACAGGCAACTCAGTTCACGAAAATTAATCAGAATATCTTTTATCAGTAGAAAAAACTGTTAGTTTTCACTCATTTTATAAAAGAAAAAGAAGGGGAGTAAATTTTGCATTGATAATGGGCAAGAACATTTTTCTATCTTTCTCTAAAAAGTGTTCTCGTCCAAACGCTATTTCCTATGTACGAGCGCGCGCGCGCGCAAACAAGTCGGCCGTTGCCTAGCAACGGCGTGACGTCAGTAGCCAATAGGTGCGCACGCCACCGCTGCGAGGCCCGCGCCCCCGCGCGCCCGTACATTCATTCCAGTAGTATCTGCCGATGGGAGCGGTTGGAAGCGTTCTATCTACATTTGATAAAGTAGCAAAATCGAAGTTTATATTACCGCAAGTGTACAAAACGGAATCTGCACTTCCTGCAATGTAAGTTTATATCATTGTTTTTATTTTTTCTTGATATCGTGTAACTATTTGTATTACCGACGCCATTTTAATGTGGATTGGCGGTTAAAAGTCTGTTTAACTATAGTTTGTATTTTAAAAAACTTATATTTTCGTGATTTATAAATAGTATTTTGAGACGTTATGAAATCATTTACGATAAGATGTTAACTCTTTAGTGCTTTAATTAACACATATATTTTATACAAATATTTGAAATTTAACGTTTTTTTCATTTTCCGTTAAAAATTAACTGTTAAATATAGGAATTATTTAATTATTATGAATAGAATAGAGTTTTAGAAAAAGCCTAGTATATTTAATATAGATATATTTACTTATTTTGTATACTCTTTGGGAGGTTATTAATAGTTAATTTTCCTAATTAATACGAAAATGAATGAAAACTAAAAAAATACATAGAATGCGTTTCACTTGATTTTTAAAATATTTTAATTCATGCTTGTTTAACGTTTTTTTTTTTTTTTAAATGTGACAATTATTAACAAACTAATTGTTTTAAATCGTCGATTATTTATAAAAATTAATATAAAAAAAAAATCGACATAAACATTAATTTTACAAAAAAAATTTATTATTTGTATTGTTTATATTTATTTTTGTTTAATTCATTTGTTTCTTTTAAAAACTTTTGTTTGATAGTTTTTTCAAAATTTTTTCTTGGAAAAATTTTATTTGAACAAAATTTTTGTTTTGAACAAATATTATATTTTTAAAAAATTTTTTTTTTATAATTCTTTACTTTTTTTTTCGTTGCGTTTAGATTTTTTAGTTTTGTCACTATAAATAATTTTACGTAGTAAATTGAAAAGAAAAAACGTAAACGCTCAACCTACGATCGATAAAGTAGAAAGCTTTTTACTGTGAGATATAAAATCAATTAATATTAATTTATTGTTAATTTTACATTTAACATTTTAAACGGATAAAATAACATTTTTATACTATTTTTTTATTACATCAAAGAATTACCAATTCAAAACTTAGCATCTCAAAATAAAGTAAGGTGCAATTTTTTTTATTTACTAAATAAAACAGTGGTATTCAAAACATTAAACGATGAGTTTCTTTTTCTTATTATATTTCTATGACTGTTTTGTTTATTTTTTTTTCTTTTGTTATTTAAATAAACTACTCAAATATCAATTTTATATTTAACAGCAATTTATTTGTAATTTACAAAGTTCAGTTTTAGTAACTGTACATATAATTGACAATGTAATAAAAAAGAACAATATTCTCTATCATTAGACGAAAACCAACCCAAGCTGTTTTTAATCCGCAAAATCGACCTTCTCTTTTTAAAAAATTCAATTTCATGTCGTAATTAAAAGAGACATTTTTAAGGCATCCAAATTGATGTTTTCGTTGGAACGATATTGATAAAACAAAAAATGTAATATAACATTTTTAATTATTACAAAAAATTAAATTATGTTACAAATTTCAATCGAACCATGATCAAAATTTGTACATTTTCGACTATACCTGAAAAATCTTAAGTATGCAACTGATAAGGATCATCACAACAACTATCTGCGAACAAATATGGATGTTTATCGGCTGTCGTTAATATTTATTCGCAGATAAGTTTTGTCATCGAAAATTAATGCCTAATAGTTACCAAAGGTGATTTCATTTAAATCTAAAATAATTGCAAAGAATATTAAAAACTGGTCACTTAAAATAATGCTGATTTCGTCCAACATGGTTTGCTCATATTTTAGAGTTCAAAACGATTGGAAGGTTAATTCCAATAATTTCAACGTTTTTTTTGATGAGAAACTCGTACCTTGTTTGCCTTTAGATACTTTGTTCAATGAATTTCTGAAAGTTCGATGGTTTATTCATGAATACAAGCGTGTCTAGACAAATTTTATAATTGTATGACAAAGTGTCTATACGGACAGACCAATATTATTTTTCCATTTATCGAATCATGGCTTTCGGGGGAGCAACATCAACCAGCAATAAAATCGAAAAATCGCACTGGTCTAAACAGGTAGTCGTATCTGAAAGGTACCAGGTTTGGTATTGGATAATTCATAGCCAAGCACCAAATCTCGGCTTCTATGGTACTTGTCAATAAATTCTCTCAGATAAAGACGTGTGTTTATCACTTTGTCGTACAATATCATACCATTAATATACCCAATTGAATGAACCAAATAATTGACACAACTTAGACCTGATAATACATTGACAGAATAATTGTATAAATATGTTACAATGTCCGCGATTCACCGCTAATGAGACGTCAAACAAATGCGATGATTGCGCGTTAGGGATGGGGCTAGGTCGACCTAAGCAGCGTGGTCGCCGAATTCGTAGACATTTCTTTTCATTGGCGGTAAACGAAAGGACAAGATTTCTGTTTCGGAAACAGACCACCGGTGCGTTGACCGATAAAACACCGCTGTCCTTATCCATTTCATAGGCTAGATAAAAACAGAGTTGTTCGCAGCTGTTCCGTTCAGGTTCGATGTTACTGTAAGACATGGGGCGATTTTGATCGCCAATCGATCGTACGATTTTGGGTCTCGGCAAGCGAGTTGTACGTCAGTTTTGATTGGTTTTCGTGCAACGAGCTTGCAACTAAACATTATCCACAGAGATAATACATAAATGACTCGAGTCGTAAAACAAACATCGGCTGTAAACGGCGTGCTACGATTGATCGAAACAAAATAGTCAAAAGTATCGAGGAAAATGCATAGACGTAATTGTTGACCGTGTTGCGAAGCTACGAGAATTCGTGTATCGTTACTATTATGCATTCGTAGTGTGAATAAACGCTATGTGTTCGTTAATCGGAAATTCGATATTAATCGTCGTTTATACACTTTCGTCTATACTTGCTGTCTTCTTGATTAAATCCTTATCATAGAATACGAAGAATGAAGGGAAAGAATCAATGCTTTATCTGCGCTTAAAAACTACATCGTCTAATCAATTATCGATGACAAATACAGCAATATGTAATATGTAATATCAACTATAAGGATGAATTGTATCTCGTGAATGTCCATACTTATAAATCCAGCTTAACGAAGACAACTGTATGTCCCATTTGCATGATTGTATATAGACTTTACGTCACAATATCAATTATTCGTTACATGATTATCGTTTAAGTATTTCGTCTGTGCTTTGTTTTCGCGTTATTTGTAAGTTTGCTCGCGCTTTATTTTTCTGCGTTTCCTTGCTTGTTGTGAGTAACTGCTGAAATCACTATCGCTAAGATGTAGCTGAATCTGACACGTTCCTTAATCAACATCGTTGATTCGCTTGCTCGCAATATCGTAGATAGACATATAATAAGTAGCTAACAAAGTTCTCGAGGTCACTTAGCACTCGACTTTATTATATCAATCCTAAGTCTAAATTTTAAACGTATCTTCTAGATGGTTTAGTCCCGAATTCACCGTAAGATAGAGAGCGATTGTTTTGCGCATCATCCGCGCTTTGACTTGTTTGTAATCGACGATTTTATAAATATAATCGTTTGTCAGCACCGGGTCTTGTTGGCCATTGTCACGATGAACACTTAATATTAATTGCGTCCGAGGCGATCGTTTCTGTCAACGATCGCTTGTTTCCAGATATTTGTTACTGATTAGAATTTTTGGTAGCCGAAGAATTAGCGAACGTATCCTGCCTCAAATACGTAGCGAGTTAACGGTATAAGAAAGATTACGAGTATGCCATACAGATTTATACGTATATTTGTTTGATCTAGGTTACGTGTCTTGGTTATTACCCTTAAATGATTATTATTCAAACCCAGCTAATTACGACCTCTCGTATTTCGTTTTTTTTGATTATTCGATGGTGTCGCCTTTTGTTTCGTCTTTATGGGTTCAAACCACTCGATTAATGTTTCATATATGATGTAAACATGTCATGTTGTGTATACACATATACTCATTCATATATATAATCTAAGAATACGTCAGTAACCATAATAATATGCAAAAATGCGCGACTTGTGCGATTGTTCATTGGAGCCTGTCGCACGTGATTCGTCGCCATATTCGTCGGCGCATACACGAGTGACAGACGCTAATGTTTTGTCAGCCATTTAAAGTTAACGATTCAAGGTTGAAGTACATAGAGAATCATACAGGCATTACTTTCTATCATATATCTTTATATATCGCGTAATTATATATAAATCATTCTTTCTATATAAACTATGATTATCATTTGTATTCCATAAATGTATATCGTGCGCACGTGCCCTTTGTGCTCTATCGATTACAAAATACGATTGCCCGAGACGTACGTTGAGTTACAAGTAAGTCGAGTAAAACTTTAAGAAATTGATTATCACTTAGAAACGCGTTCGCGTGTGTGTATATAATAAGTGCGCCAGTTTTTCGTTGTCCCCTTCCTTTCCACTGCTTCTGACTGGTTGTCTGCTTTTGCAAAGAGATTCGCGATTCCTCGACTGTTTTTTCCCGCGAATTTTTCAACCGAACACAGTGGAAAGAAAAATACTTGATTCAGCTGGGAAAATGAGGACCTGCATTCGCGCGAAAATGAGAAAACGCGGTGAAAAGTAACGGGGAAACGACGATCGCAACTGATTCAGAAGTAGGCTCGTTCAAAGAAAGTTGAAACCGAATTTCTAAATATTTCATGAGTCTATTCAGAACCCTCTTGGGTTACTGACGCCATGAAAACATCGAAGGCATTCAAACTTCGTTGTGAACAAGCCTCAGCATTTTTACTTCACCTCTGACATCAGTCCGTTGGTTGTATAGTCTTCGCGATTAAGCTGCGAAAGGGTTGCAGCAGCTTTGAGCTTGCTATTTAGATCGGGGGAAAAACATTGTATAAATATCGAGATATATCCAAGTATTCAAAGATATGGTTACAAGAATTGCAAACAAGCAAATAGTTCGTATCATTTTGTCTACAACGTGATAACATTCGAAGCTTCAACGGTTCGTATAACTAGGTCTAAGAAGAGTGTGATCAAAAATAGTACGATTCTGTAACATCAAATAGCATCTGTTTCATCGTCATCTTTCTTCCGTCTTCCCTAAGGGAGGTGAGTAAAGTTTCGTCCAAAGGCTCTTAATCGTTTTTAATTCTAGAAATTCTAGCTACTTTGGTGGTTTCAACGTCTTCCTTGCCGCATGCTGGATTTTATTGGCTGACTTGGTTTTTTCCTTTAAAACCGACCGAAAGATATCACGCGCGGTCAAAAAACCATCCGGTGTTCTTGGGATTTGGTTCGAGGGCGGTTCTCGAGCCAAATCGAGATTTTCTTCGGTCTTGTTTTCTTTCCCTTTGGCAATTCAATGGTTGGTAAGGTTTGCTAAATCCATGAGCATGGCAAGCGGTACAGACGCTATATGGTCCAAGTGAAAGAACCAGCGTTGCCGGAACCAGGACAGAATTTGACCCATCTACTTAACTTTGGGATCTGCACTTTCATTCTCGTCTGGCAATGTTGGAAACAATACTATGATACGGGACAGAGTTAAGCTAGAAAGGCGATTGCAATGGGAATGAAATCTAAAATGATTGCGCTAAAATGTTGTCTGAACCATCGAAGGGTAGAAAGTCGATGCGACCGAATGTTGTCATAGCAAAAACGTTGGAAAAAATGAATCGTCGTCGCGTGATAAATGAACTTTCTAGGCAGAATGAGAGAGACGCTTTCATACGTCGTAGCGGTTGACCTTCCATTTCCACAAATATAGAAAAATTTGAAAAGTTCGTCAAAATATATATGTATATATAGGAGGGCAGTGCCCGATCGTTCTATTGAATCGAAGCGAAGCTTTTTTTCATTTTTTCTTTTGTTTCTTCCTTTTTACTAGCCGAGACGTTAAATTTCGAAGCATCTTTTACGCCTTAGCATCGAGAATTTCGATCGTCACGTTTTCCTGGGCATCGGTCTGATCGGTTTGGTGATTGGACTTGTTGTTGGACTTGTTGGATGATACTGCGGACGCGTTTCCGCTGCTGCCTCTACTCCCTCGACGAGAGCCCATTCGCGAACCTGTCAAAATTAATTAATCATATTATTAACCATGGTCATAATCGCTATCAACTTGATTAGTCGTACTATTTCAATTCAGATAGACACTGTGCAAAATTGGACTTAAACAATGTTTCCGAGTCGATGCTACTTTGTGTGTAATCTGCCTTGCATGTAAAGACGTTAAGTCAACTAAAACCTCTAGTCAGCTAATTGAGAAATTTTCGGTTAATTAATCAAGTGGGAAACGTCGAACGGTAGGTTTCCTGTTTGTTTACCGTTCCCGCGCATTGTTATGAGAACCATATATGGTGGTTGCTATAACGAACGTTCCATTCATTTTTGTTACTCGTTTCAATGGATGTATGAATTTCAAGGTAAAATGTGTATTCTAATGAGCTTGAAGTTTGCCACGTGGCAAATTGCCACAGATTTTGGACTTGGAAAA
>JABFOV010003495.1:0-16245 GCA_022817685.1 Aradophagus sp. ZL-2020
CTCTCATTCTCTCTCCCTCCCTCCCTCTCTTTTGCTCCACCGCTCCATTTCGCCCCGCGCCTTCTTTCGTTTCTTTTCAACTTCTATTTCTCTAGTAGACGCCGCCGCCGCCGCCGCCGCCGCTTCCTTATCAATGATACGCCACACCACTGGAACCGTATCTATCGCCCTTGACCGAACACCGCTATAACTCGCGTCGATTGATACGTTGCATCGGTTCAGCTTTCCGTCCTGATATATACAAGCGTGATCGGAAAAAGTTTGAGTAATACAATTAAACTCTTAGCCGAAAGTTGTAATGTCTTGTTAATTTTATCGCTAAAGTCAGACTTGCGATAAATAATTTATACGCGGAAAAAAAGGTCGTTGTCAAAAGCAAAATTAACGTTGAATTGTCAAGAAGCTATTAGAGAGCATCGAGCATCGTCGGAAGTTGATCTAGATGGAGTGAAAAATTTGTTGACTTTGACAAGTGAGTCGTCGAGTAAAGTATTTTATTTTAAATGTTGCTTGTCGAGAGAATCGATAAAATGATTTTTTCTTCTTTTTTATATCGACTATTTAGTGGCTTCTAATTTCTAAATATATACTTGTGATGGCGGTAGTCATGTTTTTCTGCTATTACTATCGTTAAAAAAATAAGTGTAAAAAAAGTATTCCTCTACATGATGACCATTCCTGAATACTTCACAAATACATTTTACAATCATCACGAAAATCAACTATAACTTACAGCCCTTTCACTGCATAATCATTTCTTCCTGATTACTTTCACCCTTCTGAGTCATAAAAATTTATTACGCAAAAAAAGAAAATCTTTATTCCGAGAAACTCTAAGTCTTCTATCCAGTTACCGCACAAATTGTGTTTTACTACATCTTATGAATTCTTAATATAAATGCCGCACTAATAAATATGAATTTTTACGATAGAATTTGAGATTAAAACTGCTGCAAATGGCTCGCTAATAGTCGTATTATCTTCCGTTCCACCAGTACCGTCGGCACGAATTGCTGGAAAGTCGCTGCACAGTCCTCGCCGTTCAAGTTAAACATTTATTTTCTACCACAGAGTTATTTTGTCTCGATAATAAAAACAGAGGGCGCAAAAAACAAACGGATCAATTGTAAGCGAATGTCCGAAAAAATGAGTTTCACCTTTTCGAATTCAAATAAAGTAACGCCGAAATACGGGAATTCGGGTTTGAAAAAATATTTGCGGCGAAATATCTTGCCAGTTGGCCGTGTGCGGTCACATTTATGAAGCGGATATTCACTGGCTGGTGCGTATCGCGACGCTGTACACGTACAAACAACTGAAACTGCTCGGCCTGAGCTCGTTTCCGTGAAGGCGGAGGGTGTACCGGACGGCTGTAAAGATGCATTATTTAGGGCCCCTCGCTTGAGCCGTTCGCGCTACAACTTTTATTTGCACTTTTATTCCACCAAAACGCATTACAGCCGAACCCACCGGTGGTATCCATTTACTATGCATTGAATGTAATTCTGGTAGACAGTAAGAGAGCGGGGTACTCCTGTCGCGTCCATTACGAATTACGAGTTAGAAATTACGAGGTCGCGAGTTACATTACTTGGATGGACCCTTACGACACGATTTCCTCGGCAGTGCGGATGTTACGTGGCCGCGAATCCTCCACGTCGCAATCAATGCCAAATCAACGAGAGTAAAAGCTTTATTATAAATTAACCACTTTGCTCCTCCTTTCCTTCACTTTGTCCCGCCGATAAACTTTTGATGTTTCATTTTGAAAAGCGCAAACGCCGCGTTGCGTTATTGTGCATTAAACATTCAAAGTGCTCGGGAAAAAACGGAATTTATTGTTAAATAAATAGTGTCGTGAATACTCGGTGACTACAGAAATAAATATACGTAAGAATTAGATAATATACTACAAAAATCTTACAAAACTAAACGAAATTCGATTTATACTTTGGTAATAAATGTAAATCTTTGAAAATTCTTTTATAACGTTATAACAACAAAATCTACTTGTAGATTTTGTTAATAATATGTTGTTGCTTGTTGCAATGAAATTATATCATTAACAAAATCATAAGAAAGAAATGCAGGAAAGAAACGACTCGAATTTATTTTCTTTTGTAAATGTAATTGAAACGTTATTAATAGTTTTTGACTTGAATGTAAGATATGAGATCAAGAAAATGTAACAAAAGATGAAAGCCTTGAAAATGGGGTCAATGGAAACTTTTCTTGCTGTATTTTAATTTGTCGTAAAACGTCTCGAGAGACAGTATTTCTGTTTCACTCAGTTTATAAAATACTTTTACACCGCGCTCCTGGGAAACTAAATTCTCACCGGAAACTAGAAACTTTGGTTTGTTGAAATCGTAAAACCATTCAGATAAAGTAAGAAGAATCACTCCAGTGAAAGACAAAATGATGCATTTATGTCGAAGTAAAGAATAGATTCTCCAATTCGAAATTCAAAATAATTGATTATATAGATACTATTTAGACGAAACATATAAATGTTTTTATTTAAAACAATTTTGCCAATTCAAAAAAGCTTTTCAAGTTTGATGTTTAGCGGTTTTTCACACATGTTGGAAATTGTATTTTTTGTAACAATGTTTATTACATTGTTACATTATACATAACATTGCTATATACTCGGTCAATAATATAACATTATATATACTCGGTAGATTAAGTGGAAAGTTGATACTTTTTGCTCTAGGGCAACGAGTAGAAGAACATTTAGTAAAAAGAAGTACTACTATCATCAAACAAATGATATTAATTTCATCACGTTGCTCGTCGTAGACTCTTCATACTAGTTTAAAGCGACAAATCTTTTGACATTGTGAAAAAGCTGCTGTTGAGACAAACGCCAGACAGCGCACTCAGGAATATAGTCGCACTGATTCAAATACTAGGTCCAAGTATAATATAACCGTAAATACAAAAGCCGTTTTACACCGTTCGCCTGTTACGTTGAGCTATTCGGAATATCAGTCAAAATAATCGAGCCGACACTCGTGCCACGAAATTCGAAACGAGTTGGTTAAAAACCTGACAGTTTTCTTAAATTACGGAAGACGATGTGAGCGAGTGGAAATTCTTCTTCTGATATCTCATACCGCAGCTTCCATTTGAAGTCATTACAGATTCAATCGTGTAAGTGACACGTAGAACTTTCGAGGGTTCTCATGGTCGAGAGGAAATTACGCGAGGTGGAGCTCGTCCATATTAAACGGCTTTCATCAGCAAAGTTGGAACAATTTATCAGACTTAGGGTAAAGTATGACTAATTAGTGTTACCTCGCCTCATCGTTATACTGGCCCGCCGTTCCTGTTCCATCTCCATCATCCGGCACAGCTTATTTCCATTTCAACGAAGGACTGTCTAATTTTCAGAAAATCTGTTATATACTTCATTTTTATTTCAACTTTCAGTAAGAAATTTTGTATTACTCCTTTAGGATCAGACTTCCGTTCGATTTATTTATAATCAATTTATAATCAAGGAAAAGAGGAAATCGGGTCGTCAGGCCGTGACGCGATTGTACTGGAGCAGCTTGCTGAGATAGACGGCACAAACGAGGAACATCATTCATTTTGAGCGGGAATTTACTCAGAGTGAGCGAATACTGGGGAACAGTTGACTGATGTTTGTCACAATTGGCCGACGTGCTGGCTTCTTTCAATTAATACAAATCACTTATGAAGTCACAGAACCCAATGCTTAATGATGCCATTTGTATTACTTAAAGAAAAACGTAGCGTAATTTCGAAGTCTATTGTTTTTGCCAAACTGTCAAACGTTTGTTGCTGTATGAAACTTTAATTAGTACTAGATATTCTGCTACGAATAAGAAATTTGACACAACGATTGAAAAATGCCTGGAAATCTCAACTCGTACCTCGCGCAAAAAAAAAAAAAAAAAAAAAAGAAAAAAACAACAAACAAAAACAATAGAAAGACAATATAAAAATTGATGAACAAAAACAGTGACTCTTGAAACACTTTTAAAATTAGCTAATCCATTTTAAGATGCTTTCCCTCGACATCGTAAATGCAATAAAAATAATGCACTGGATGAAATCAAGCGAATAATTTGCCGCTCCTCTTTCTTTCACGAGCACAACATGACATTAAATTTGCCGAGACATCGTGTCAAATCTGCAAAAATAACGAGTTTGCGAGAAAAAGAGATGAAAGGAAGTCGTAAAAAGGCGTAATCAAGGGTGCAAAGAGCTTTTCCTGGAGTCTGTTCGCGTTTGTGGACACGCTCGTAGCGTTTATGGTGTTTATCGTGTTTATGGGACATAACGCTGCGGGTGGTTTCTCTTTTCGCGATGGGAGTCACCAGCTGACACACTCCTAAAATTAAGAGACTGAAAGCACAAGCAATCCTCAACGACTTCGTGACCTACGCCGTAGTTACATTCCAGGCAAAGGTACGACAGAGACGAAAAATCATTGCAAAAGCTGCTCTGTATAAAAATACACACTATTATTTTTGCTTGATACGATGTTTGGAAATTGATGACATAATGTTATTACAAATGATACAATAGACAAACGTAAAATAAAATAGAACTTCGTTATTTCTAAAAGATGATAAAGGATATAATTTATTTTTATAATCCACTGAAACAAGCGCGCGCCATCCCCTTAGAATTAGTTAAAGAAAAGAAAAAAAAAAGACTTATTATAAACTTACATTTGAGACTTAGATTACGTACACATCACAAAAAGTGACATTTTAACAAATTTGTTGTTTGTGTGGAAAAATTTGATAATAAAACAGGAACAAATATTTTCAGATAACGATAAGCACGAGTTTACATCAGTGAGGCTCAAACTTTGCAAAGGGACCAACACGTTTTGTTTCAAACACACGCACGAGCAAGGAGAGCAAGGAAACAGCAATCGAAAACGAAAGACGAGGAGGGAAGTAGAAAACAGACGTGAGTCGTGCGAAGCGTCTGACTGGTGGCCTGTTGATTGAATTGCAAAGTAAGTTTACAAGTGTTGAGTAGTACTTAAATTGAATAACTTGAAAGAGTTGAGGCATTTCGTCTCTTCCGGCCCCCACAAATCGACTTTTCGCGAAATTCAAATGGCTCCTTTGCTGCGAAAAAATTTGACCATGTTGTTACTGTTACGACGCTTGCCAAAGCGCGTTGTAAGAATTGCACAAACTTTTTCGGTTAATACTCACAGAATGGAGTTTTCGGGACAGATTAGGTCTCTTATTTGAAGCATAAGCATATAATTTACTTATTCATGGATATCACAAGGGTAATATTTTTTTCATTGCAAATTACTCAGGAAAATGAATATGGAGTAGATTTATTTTTATGTCTCAAATAAAAACTGTATAAATGAAAAGAACAATAACTGAAAAATCGTGTATAATGTTTGGGACGATATAATTATTATATTTTTGATATTTAGTCGAAAGACCGTATGCACGTCTACTCCCTGGTTAAAGTATGCAACACGTTTAAAATGAAAACATATTCAAATTGAACTCATTTAATCAAGCAATTTTAAATTTATATTTCTCGCTGTACTTAACGGGGCTAAAGCAGAAAATTATCTCACATTAAGAATACTTTATTGCCTCGTAATATAAATTTCAAGGCGAGTGTAACAAACTGCAATTCTTATAATGATTGATTTATAGTCTTTATCTCAATTACGCGCATCGCTCATGAAGCCCTTACTTCCGATTTTTTTACCTTAAATCTAATTATTCGGCCATACATGTTAAAACTGAAGATCCCGTAACACTGGTTAAAACGTTAACTGTTAAGCATCTTACCCGGTACGTTACAAGCACTACGCCTCGCAAGACCTTAACTTACAAGGTGATTAATATCGCGTACCCCAAGCACAACGTATATCTTCCGCGAGTAATATACGCGCGAAGAAGACGCGGCTTTTCCTGCAGGTGCAGCGACGGCAGCATTCCGCTACGAAAACCCGTTACCTCGGCAAGGAAAATGGAAAATCTATAATTACTGCTCCGAGAATATACGTGGTTGTCCTCGCCGAGTGTTCAGCTGTTATCTCGGGAAATTCCTTTTCTCCCGTCGTTGTACCCTCACCCGAATCGCCTTCAATGGTTCTCTTCATCTTCTTCTTCTTCTTCTACTTTCTCTTCTTTTTTCTTCATCTTTTTCTTCCTCTAAGTTCGCTCTTTCTTCTCCGTCTTCTTTACGACTTGCCTCTTTCATGCGATAACAAACCGATAACGCAGAATTTTAATTGAGACGACGTATTCACGGAAAACTGTGTTGCTGCGAGTGCACAGAGATCTGTTGGTAAATCCTTTCTGTCTTTATTTTTTCCATCTTCTTCTCATCTAACGAATCCTTGTTGAATTAGAAAACGAGATGAATCGATATAATCTATTTTCCTCTCGGATGGACATTTGAATGATAAGCAAACTGAAGAAATTCCGCAAAAATTGCAGAACTATTCTATTTATTGTGACGAACGAAATAGAGAGACATTTCAAGGATACAGCAGCTATTTCATTTCGTTCATCGAAACGAAAAATTATTTAAGATGTCTTTTTACTTTATAAATACGATGAACATATTCAATTTCATCGAATTCGAAACGTATATACGTAATGTTTCACTTTTCATTCAGGATAAGTGAAACGACTGTAAGTAAAAAGAAAGTTTTAAATAAGGTAATCCAGCATTTTACTATCATCTAAATGTACGATTCAAGCTTTCATACGTGTATTTTAATTTTTAATCTACTTTATTGAAAATTATTTAAGTAACTAAATACGGCGGCTTTTTCTTAAACTCGATGCAAAACTTATCTAATATAGAAAAAGGCTTAATTTTATTAATGGCCGATAGCATTACTGCTACACCATCGTTGTTCGGCGATCACTTAATTCACCCCTTACTGTCTAATGCCAGGAACAATTAACATCCAATGATTGGGGACCACCGTTGGGTCGTTAGATTCTGGCTGACCAGGCAATACTCGTCGTCATTGTTCTATCTCGTTTTTCTTCGTTCTCGTACGTGAGTAATTTTGCTAGCGTGCGGAAAAGAGAGACGGCATAGAAGGGAATAGTACATCAAGAAAACAATGTTTTAGATCTCAGAAGTACTTTCTCAAATGAACTGGAACAAGACTGCATATTTTTTTTGCGACATGATTAGCGGGCGGTTATATTGGCCTTCTTGATAGCTTTGATACGGTCACAATGTAGGGCATAACTGGTCCAATCCAATTACTTCTTTTATATTTATCGGATTCCATGCCGTGTGAAATGTGACGAGAAAAGTTAATGATTATATTGGAAAATTTGTTGAATAAAATCTGGTGTCAATTACTGTTGCAAACTTTGAACAGCTATTATAATTATTAATATAATTTCTAATAACCGTAGCATCAGAAAATAAGAAATTATAGAATATCATTTTACAAAGAGTTTTTCTAAACTTATAACTTCAGGTCGTAAATGTACATTCTTGGCAAAGTGGACACAAAACAAATATTGCTGAATACAAGAGGAATTATGGTTAAATAATTATAATTTAATTTAAATTATAGAAATTGTAATTCAATTTTCATCGAATGTAAGGCCTTGAATGTAATTCTTGCGTTATGAATAGAAACGCTTTTTTTTACAAATATTTCCGTTTTTTAACATTAAAGAAATTTATTGTTACACAAATATTTATAATGTTGTTATGTGATGTTTAGCAGTTATTCGTTAATTGAGATATTGATGATATTTTATTGCAAACGTATACTATACATGAGTATTCAAAATTTACATTCCATTATAATTAAACGGCTACATAGATTCCTGTATAAGGGACTAAGTCTAATTTAATTGATACTATTAATGCAACGAAAACAGCTTTCAAGCTGATGCATTATATATCAATTTAATTGAAACATTCGATAATGTTTCCGCATTATATTACAAGTAAAATCTAGTTAAAAATTAAGAAACAGTGCATTGTCGTCTAATTGTTTAGGATTTGTTACTTCAATTCTTAATCTTATATTCGCATCTTTATATATTTCTGGAATTCTATTATTATATAGTAAGTTTAACTGTAGTAATTGTAGTTCTGCTGTTACATTTATAGTTTCCGAACAAAAGTATTTTATTCATTTTGGTTGTTGAAAGCATGACAATCTACGACGCAAATACGTTTTAAATTAGAAATAATTAAAATAAGATTTTCACTTTTCAAAAACATACATACCATTCAATGCAGAAGTCCCATGAAATATAGAAAAATAAATGTTCAGTTTACATGTTATGTGCCAATGCAGTTACGGTATGTACTTATGAAAGTAAGTAGTTTCCTTGGGTAATATTTTTTCTTTGGCAATAAAGTATTCGCGATGAAAAGTATTTGTCAACAAATGAAGTCTGGTTACGCGATCGTCTTGTTGAGACGAGTGTCCAGGGCCAGAAAGAAGCAAAATGCCAATACGCAGCATCCGTGCGGCGTACGTGGCTGAATTACATGATTGTGCGTCGTGTTATAGCCGAAGCAAAAAGTTTACGTGAAATAATTGATAAATGTCCAACCGGTCGTAGAGTCGAACGGTTTGGCCACGGGGACGGGTAGGAAAAGTGATTTACGGTCTGTGAGGGAGTGAAAAGTGTTGTCATGCCCTGGCAAAGAACAACGTCGATACGAATCGTTGCGGACACGAAGGACGGAAAAAAGCGCTGCAAAAATTGTTTCGCTTTGAAAAAAAAGTAGTGTCCGCGACCCTTGCGCCGCGATTTCGTTTCCGCCACGTTTATGCAACATTGTCAGGGCCAGAAAATCCCGCAACGTTGTTGCATCGCGATTTTCAAAAGCCGCTGCTGTGTATGTGAAATGAATATTAATCGAATCGGTTTTGCGATCGATTTTTTCCGGTCTTTTTACTTTTATGTCTTTTATCTCCTAAACCAAACTATCTTTCGCGCTGATAAAGATATCAACATGTTTCGCTTTTATGTAATCGCTAGCCAACGACCTCTAATGTACAGCAGAGCACATATTTTTATTATCGTTACTTTTTATAGACGGCTAATGTGTATTCATGATTGTATTTTACCATGAGGAAGGAAAGACAATTTAAACATTTAATTGTTTTGTTATTCTTGTTGTTGCCGTTATACGAATTTGAATACAGGAGTGTTTTTGCATTTGAGACATCTTTTCAATTTTCTTTAAAGTAACTTGTACAGAAGATGCCATTACATTAATTTATAATATTAAATTATCATTACTGCAATAATTTCAAGTTAAAATGCTGCAATGTTTGAAAGCACAGTTGACGTACAAAATTGTTGAGTGTAAAGTAAACACAATAATGCGGGAATAATAATTGTAATAGTCAAAACACCTGCGATGTGTTTGTGTCACGGAGAGCAGGCGAAGAGCGTTTTATTTGAATAAGACTCGAGCGGTTGCCCTTAGGTTAATGACCGTGATGTAACTGCGGCTGTGGCGCAGAGACTTGATACGCAATTTTATTGGTTAGCCGTGCCAGTTAGTCTTCGCTTAGAGGGCGGAGTTGGTACGTAAACGTCTGCAGACTCGGTTACGTTGGCGAAGAATACATCGAGCCTTTCGGCCGTCGTAAATCTTGAAACCGGCCACCTCAACCTTGCCGTCAAGCGTCTCTGACACCCGGTACCTCCCTAGAACCTGAAATGACCGAATACTTGGTGTTGCGCACCGCACGTTACGTCTTTCAACCTGTCCGAGGGTGAAGGGATTATTCACACTCGCGAAAGGTCGGACTCGCAACTCGAGTCTGACTCGAAAACAACAACCCCGATGAATGAGTCCGAAATGCAAAGACGCCATTGTTATGTGCATCACAAAAATCACCATGGCCCCTCAAGTACAGTATATTTCGCTCGAAACAACTCGTTTCTTTTTGTAATTGAGTTACAATCACTTGATCGTCGTAATCATTCACTCAGTTTTATAACATTACGCGTCAGTGAACCCTGATGCTAAAAATGACCCTCGTTGTAGTTCGTAGCGACCCCTTTAACTGGATTCCACGCTTCCTTGGTCCGTATCTCTGCTTGTATGTTGTGGTAATTAAAACCAAGCGAAAGGGTCAATGCATTACGTGGAGCAGAACCGAATGAAATGGAATATGAAGGGTCTGCTTGTTATGCAGTAAGGGCGAAAAATTTATTAACACACTAAAGAGTTATAAGTATAACAGTTTCAGGCACTACAAGTAATCAAATATTGACGTACGTTTTGTATGGCGACTGCGAGCGATATTTACTGGCTGTTGCTTGATCAAACTTTCATCAACGAAATCGCTCCTAGAAGTAAATCCTGGGAGTGAATGTTTCAAACAGAGGTGATATATTTTTACATGCGCAAAATAGCGCGGAATAGAAGAACATGAAAGTAAAATTGAATATCGTATGTGTCTCTGTTGTATATAAAAAGCCGCCCATTCAAGACTTTTTCCGCCCAAATTGCAAAACATCTGGCAGCGATTCAATAAGAAAAAAAACACCTCAAGTCATGAGTAAAATCATGAATAAAATTTTAACGAGAATAGCTTCAGTGACTTTTCTACTTTAATTTTCTCCACTTGTCTTTGTTTGGTATTTGGTATTTCTTGTTAGTTAAAATAATACTCGATTGAATTATTCTCGGACGTAAATTTTTGTAATCAAATGAAAGAAATTTTGCTGGTCAAAGGTCAAGTTATTGTGACGAGGCATCTGTCAAAATATTGTCGTACTTGTTACAATTTAAAATATACACATGCCTTGGTATTTCTATTTCTTCTGTTTTCACCTTCCACCTTGAGAACTTTGTCACCATAGCCAGCCACTTGACTCGGTTTCACGTTACTTTTTATTTCAACTTAATACTGCATGCTGTATTCCCCAGCGGACACGTTCCTGGACTCGATACATACTGTCTTTAGAGGTCGTAGTTGAATTTATTTGCTTTTTGCATATTCCACCCAGGAATACTTACATCGCCACATTTCGTAATGCTATTTCAATAAGATATTATAAAACTTTCATAGTTTCCATCTCTTTGCCATTTCAATTTAATACTACTTTTAACTGTAATCAAAAGAAAATATTTGAGAAATTATTTCTCATGCTCTTATTATTATCATCTTACTGCAATATGCAGAAAATTTCATTCGCCAAGTAAATTAAATAAAATGGCATTTAATAGACAAACAACACTATATACTTATACATTAGCGTTAATCAATAAACAGGCCGCATGAGAGTTGACAGGGTTTTGCAGCGTTTACGCAACTCTTCCATCTTTCGTAAGAAATTTCGCCGACATCATACGTTGCATCGTCAAACGAGTATTTTATTGAAGAACTTTGAACTTGTATATGTCTTAGTCGTGGGAGACGTTTGGAGAGGCAAAAGCTGACACAGTGGCATGTCTGCGGAATATGGAGCACAGACATTGAAGCAAGCTAGGATGGTAAAGCTGACTGGTAAAATCGAGTGGTGAGGTAGTGCACTGAATATTGTATGTTCCATCATTGCCGTATATCATTTGGTTGAGAAAAAAAAGTAACGTGTTCCGTCAGCAGCATTGTAATGAGACATTCGCGTGAAATATACCAGATCCGTGTTTGCCTTTAACCCCCGTCGACACATAGATAACGAAAGGAGACGATGGATAGGCATTTGCTAAAGCTATATTCGATAAGATGCGTTAATACCACTACCAACTGCGGGGATGCACCATTACCTTAATACGATTTTCCTTAATGCTCCAGTTATTCAAATACCTTAGCTCCACGACGAACGATCGAGATTAATATTGAATAACAATTCCATCTATTTCTCGTTCAACGAAAGACTTCTTTTCAATCAAATAAGCATTTGATCGTGTGCATCGGAATTACAGTATGTATAACGCAGCCTCGATCTGTTGAGAAATTTTTCACGCGACTCGCGCACACACTGTTTTCATTACGACAAAATGAAATGTGTCTGCTCGAAATGTAACAGCGATATGTTATTCGTTTGTCTCGAAAGCAGTCTTACACATATCCGACTGCGGTCTCTCCGTCAGTGCAAATTAGCTAGGCAAATTCGTTACAATTTCGGGCAGTAAATGAGTAATCTTGAAACATTTTCGTGCGTCTTGAAAATTTTAGGTTAGGTTCCGTATTTAATGATATGGAGAATACGAAGTATGTATTTTATTTTTAAACACCAAACAACTAAAGCATCTTTCAATGTATTTTACTAAAAGATAAAGAAGATTATTAAAGTGAATTATTTTAAACAGCATTTAAAGAACTTGCGTTTTCTTTTGTTTTTGTTTTTTTTTTTTTCTGCGTGATTTTACACAAATCGTTTTTAATGCCTTGGTGCCTGACTTTTTAAGACTCTGAATCTGAAAGCCGCTTAAAGTAGCTTGGAAAGTCGATATGCTTTGAAAGTCGGGGATACATTGAATGTTGGCGTATCGAGGAGAGCCGGCAGCAAGTCTAATAGCAGTGGCAATGACGATAGTCTGGGCGGCGGCTGAGAATGAAGGTGGGGACGGCGGAGGCAGCGGCACCACGCACCCTGCCATCAGGTACTTGAGAAGTTGGGCCGCGTCTTGGCGCTCTCTCCATAAGTCCTCGGCGATTTACATTTGTTAGCGAATGCGTAATGAAGACTTTCGGTCGGAAGTGCACAGTGAAACGCGGTTTGTCGCAAGGAACTCTGCCTCGGAAGGTGATAACTCCTGATTTACGCTATTCCCAATTCTCCCGCTCTCGCCGGGTCTCTCGCCGATTCTCATTTTCTCACCAATACAACAGCGAGCCGGCGCTTCGCTGGAAGAGAGATTCTACTCCAATTAACTTTTAATGGTGCAGATAGGGAAACGTATGCCTGCCAGACCGAGTCTCGAGGACCGTCGCCATTCGCCCCCCCCCCCCTTCTTCCCCACCGCGCACGGCCTTCGCGTCGTGCTTCGTCGTTCGCCCTTCTTCTCTAATTCACGCTCGTTTTCCTGCTCTCTTCGTCGCAAAGTCTGCCCGTAGCTCGCGCTGCATTTCCACTTTTGTCTCTTCCTCTTCTTAGCCTCTCGTAGAACCTCGAGAGACAGCGGTAACTTGTTAAGTAATTAAATGTCGCTCCAAGTTTCCGTTTAATAATAATTTAGTAACGCTCGGAAACTTGCTATACCATCGCGGGACCCGTCTGTCATTCTCTCATATTCTGGATGTTGCGGCACGCGGGCACACGCCACCGACGACTTAAGCATCGGCCGCGCATTTCCTGTTGCACCATTCACTTGAATTTCGCACCCCTCGAGTGCTCGTAGCAATTAATGCCGATCAACTGCAAATTAGTCTAACGACAGTTATTTATAAACATGAGAGACGTGATTTTATGGCAGAAACAATATGCATAAAAGCGGATCGTTACATACATATTTTGTCCATTTTTAATGCATTTCATATAATGGCAACGGATAATAAAATATGGGAAATACAAATGCCAAGCTGTTGCCAAGTTTAGCAAGCGCTATAATCCTAGATATTGCCACGCATGCTGCCAAGCTAATATTCAGGGTGATGCCAATGTTTTAGCAAGCTTATACTTCCCACGTGGGATTTCCCGTTAATTTGAACAGCGTCGTTGCTTTACAATTTAGACAATACGAAAATAAATAATAGCTGTAGGACTAAATAACTCTCTGTATCTGCTTTTGCTCCCTTTTTCCCGCCGCAATTTTTGAATAAGAAATTTTCGGGGGCTTTGACGTTGTCGTGTATAAAAGTACAGTTCTTTCGTATTCAGTGTATATCACCCTTTGCGTACATGCGAATATTATCCATTTTCTCAAGTCTCCCGTCGCCTGATAGCTTAAGAAACGTATATAGGATAAGGCAACGAGTATGAAGGCGAGCTGAATATAAAAATGCGAAAAACGTCGCGGAACTTCCCCTCGGCAGATGTCACAATGTTTCTCCACCTTTAGTAATTTGGTATCTCCTCTCTTCATACAAACTTCTTTATCTCATCTAATTTGCCAACAAATGCGTTTAAAAAGTTGGAAAAAACGTAACTTCCTTATTCCGAAAACAATTATTCAACTCCCATTGTTTCTGCCATTCATCATTATCAAATCTCGCGCTTTGGAGTTGCAGCGAAATCGACATGCAAAAATGTAGGGCTACCCACGTTATCATATAATGCGACACTACGAGCATAAACTTTAAATAATGTATTGCTTGTAGAAACCACATACATTGTATTCGGAAATACATAAAACTCATATGGCTCCCGGAAAAGACACATGATTTCATATGTCTTTTCCGGGAAAAGTGATTTACAGGAATCCACTTTGGAATTTAATGTCATTTTCATTTGGGATATTGAAAAAACGACCTTTACAACGCGAACACTTGGAAATATCGACTATACATCTCATGAATATTGAGATATTGCTATAATATTGTGTAAAATATTCTGCGTTGCTAAGAACATATGTTCCGTTGTGGTATCCTACACATATTCTCATATGAATCCAAATATTTGATATGGATTTCAGCGGCAATGGATTTTCCCGGCGATTTGTATTGTCTAATATGACGTCTAATATGACCACGTGAATCGATGTTTCTTCTCACGAGATTAACATGAATCGCGCGTTAACTCGATGCATTACCAGACGATGGAAAGACCACGAAGAATTATGGAACGACGAAAAATTCTATTTCACAACGACGACATTACGCTGAAACTGCGCCTAACACTTGAATCAAGCACATATTGCAGTTTTCGGTTTTCCTTCCGCTTCTTGTTCTTAAGTTTGGCGGCAGATGCGTACGTGCATTGTATACCTAAACTTTCCATCGAATAACAAGCCATATTTCATTTGTTAGATTCGTCAGCAACACAGTAAAGGTCCGCGTTCTTTCATTACTTTTCCTCCGGCGCTCGCCTATAAACGTTCCGATATAAGAAATTTAATATGTTGCGCAATCCAATCGCTGCTCTTTGAGAATCACTGATCGCGCAAATATCGATGAAATAAGTGTCGACAAAATGTTCGAGGGAAGACGAGTCGAGGCAAGACGAACAGCGACGTGGGAACAAGGATAAGAAAAGTGGAAGGTTGATCGCGGGTACTCGATCGTTTGTTAGAGAAATTCAATAATGCTATCCGCGTGTGACAGCAGCCTTGCGACGACACCTTTTCACAGAATTATAGTCTACCGCGTCATCGTTTATCAATCAATCTCTTACTTTTCAACTTCCGCCGTGCTATCGAAAACTTGACACGGGAACGTTACTTTTCCAACTACTATCTCAAAATTACATTTTCGATATGCATTTGTTTCTCACATCCGCCATTTATTATTCTCCTAACCTTGTATCTCTGTCGACATTATTTCGCTTTTTTATTATATATACTTCTATTCATTATCTGTTGATGATTTATACACAAATAATAATTTATTTATCGCCAATTTCTTTTTGTTAATGATAGAACTTTTATAATTATGAATTAACATTAATTTAATGGAAGAATTTTTACACTTTATGATTTTTAGGAACGTTGGAATATAATTAATTACCAGGATTCCTTCGCGCTGTTCATTTATGATAAGCGCGATTGTATTTTGTCAAATAATAAATGAAACTATTGTCAACAGTCATATTATATCCATTTGTCTTAGTTTTGACAGGGAATGGACTTATTATCTGATTCTGATCCGGTAAGACCTATTAGTCACAGTACTGCTAGGATTACTGTATATTCTCTAATACTCTTGAACCAAAAAACTTTTAATTGTCGTAATATTGATAAATCGATTCACTTTTCAATCGATGTTGTAATGACCGAAAACTCGAGTTAAATAATTCGCTCGTTTCATTATTTTTCCTTCAAATACATTCAATTTCGACACTGAAAATTTTTTCGTGTATATTTAACAAAAAATAAGACATTGATTATATTTTTTTCTTTTACCTTTATTTTGTCTTTTTGTTCAATTCATAGCTTCGATTCTAATGATTGAAAAAAAAAAAAAAAAAAAAAAAAAAAGATTTAAAAAAAGTACCTAAAAATTAAAATAAAATTTTTTTTTTTTATATTTTAATTTAAAATAATATATTATAAAATTTATATTTTTACTTTTAATATTCTTTTTAATATTTTATTATACTTCTATCATTACTCTCTTATATCTATTTTTTTTCTTATTATCTTGTCGACGCA
>JABFOV010003496.1:0-16242 GCA_022817685.1 Aradophagus sp. ZL-2020
ATTTATAATGTATAATTAAAATAAAAAATAACTGAAAACAGTTAACTCAAATTGGGTATGCAAAGAACCAATTATAAGACAGCGATTTAAAATCGATTTACTTTAAAAATGCAATTCAACTGTATTAATTTCCAATAAAAATCAATTACAGAAATAATCCTTAAATTTATTCCAGTCATAGTATTGAGTGATCTAAATAAACAAAAACAAAAAATTTGTTTTGTAATTTTGTAATTAATCAAATTTTTCAAAAAAATTGCAACCTTCAGAACTAAAACAGTTAACTAATACCTTATTTCTTACATAAATAATTTAATGGTTATAAACAAAGATCTTTGTTTACAAACATTGATTGACGTCACTTTTGAAAAACATACAATATTTCAATTATTATTGTTATTAATACTATTTATTATTGTTATTATTATTATTGTTGTTGTTGTTGTTGTTTTTGTTGTTGTTGTTTTTATTGATGGAATCGATTCCAACCACTCATTGGCCGCATTAAATTCAATGTCCCGAATGATTTAAATAAATTGTTGAAATGGATACCATATTTGAACAAAATAATTATTTGTTTCTTGTTATTAATTTTTCATGAATCATGTTATAGTTTTTTAATTCATAGTTATATTTTGTTTTTTTTTTTTTTTTTTTTTTTCTATTCCTTTTTCTTTTGATCTTCTTTTTTATTATTACTATTATGATTGTGATTATAAATATTACAATATGACTATTATTGTTTTCATTACACGCTGAAAGAGAACATTTTAAATCAAAACAACTAATCTTGTCATATTCAAATAAAAACAAAACGTATAAATACTTGGATATAAATAAGGTCAAATGAAACCATTGTTTACTTTACACGTTTACGTGTTTTTGCCTTTCATTTGTAAGTTCAACACAATTACTTATTTTGTTTCAACAAATGTTTCGTCTTGAAATAAATTATAGTAATAACTGTCATCATAATAACAACAACAGCAATAAAAATTCTTCTTTATGTTGTTACTATTATTACTATCATTGTTCTTATTGTTATTGTTATTGTCATTATTATTATTACTATTACTGTCGTTATTGTTATTGTCGTTTTTATTGTTATTATTATTACAATCATTGTTGTTATTGTTACTAGAATTATTTTTGCTGTTACTATTAAAGAAAATTAATAACCAACAGGTCATGGCGCGGATGTGAAGTGTGTACATTGGCACCCACAAAAGAGTCTAGTCATCTCCGGGAGCAAAGACAACCAGCAGCCGGTGAAATTGTGGGACCCGAAAACGGGACAGTCGCTGGCGACGCTCCACGCCCATAAATCGACCGTTATGGATGTAAAATGGAACGAGAACGGCAACTGGCTGGTAACGGCCTCGAGGGACCACCTGCTCAAGCTCTTCGATATCAGGAACCTGAGCCAAGAAGTGCAAACTTTTCGGGGCCACAAGAAAGAGGCCTCGAGTGTCGCCTGGCATCCGAGCCACGAGGGCCTCTTTTGCTCCGGAGGCAGCGACGGCGCCATCCTCTTCTGGCACGTCGGGTGTGTGCCGATTTTCATCTTTTTTTATGTATCTAAAGTTTTCAACGCTTATTAGTAAACGAAAATTAATTAAAAATAATTCACTGAAATAAGTTGATATCAAAAGTGAAAAATTTTACTTGCTAAAACATAAACGTATTAAAGCTTATTCATATAGAAATATACAATAAAAAATACCATTGTTTTTGTTTCAAAAATTGGATTAGAATTTATTTTCGTTTAGTAATAAACGTTTGGAACTTCAGTGCCATCTTTTTTTTTCGTTTTGGGTCTTTTAACTGTTTCTATATGTTTACGAAAATACGATATGCTTCACTTAATTAAAATAAATAATTGATTCAAGTAAAAAGTACTTGAATCAATTTGATGTATACTTCACTGAAGTAAGTGTTATTTGATCTCAATACATTATGATTGCTTGAAGTGTATTTAACTTCAGTCAAATTCATGTATACTTGGATTAAGTATATTTGTCTTAAATCAATTGTATGTGTACTTCAATCAAGTAACTATTACTTGATTTAAGTACATTATTATTGGTTGAAGTGTATTTAACTTGAATCAATTTTATGTATACTTCACTGAAGTAAGTGTTACTTAATCTAAATACATTATGACTGGTTGAAGTGTATTTAACTTCAATCGAATTCATGTATACTTGGATCAAGTATATTTGACTTAAATCAATTGTATATGTACTTTAATCAAGTAATAGTTACTTGATTGAAGTACATTATTATTGGTTGAAGTGTATTTAACTTAAAACAAATTTATATATGCTTGGAGCAAATATATTTCATGTAGAACAAGTAGCGTACATATATTCTCAAATGTATATAAAAAAATGATATACTTTGTTCAAGTAATATATACTTCTTTCAAGCAACTAATTATTGATCTTAGTATGTTTGCTTTAAATGTGTTCCAATTCAATTAATTTTATACATACTTGGATCAGATAGGTTTCGCTTGAAACAACTAGAAAATGTATTTTCACATGTATTTAAACATACGGCTTACTTCACTCAAGAAACACATAACTGATAAGTAAATAGTTTTTGATCAATTTTATATATACTTCAATCAAGTGAAATATTATTGATAATAGTATTATTTTTATCGTTTACAGTGAAATATATGGTTTATTGAATTAGAATGATAAGTGTGTTTACTAAATTTTTTTCATTTTCATTTTTGTCGTATTTTTACTGAAAGGCTTTTTAATACTTTTTTAGAGCTGACAAAGAAGTAGGCGTAATTGAACAGGCGCACGATAGCATTGTTTGGACTTTAGCCTGGCATCCCCTAGGACATATACTTTGTTCCGGAAGTAACGATCACACGTCCAAATTTTGGACCCGGAATCGACCAGGCGATCTCATGCGAGATAAATACAATTTGAATACTCTGCCAGCTGGTGCTGCCGGCATTGACGACCATGAAATAGGTGAAAATTCAAATACTTGATTTCTCAATTCTTTTGTTCAATATCTTAAATATGAATTCTTTAACTTATACCATCTTTTGTATTCATGACTTATGAAAAGTATGACTAAGTTTAAATTTTAAAAAAATGGCGCCAAAACAACTGAATTGTATTATTTAATTTTATGTATCAAATCTTAAAAAAAAAAAAAGAAAAAAAAGAAGAAAAAATAACTCATCAAATATTGATAATGTAGACATTTAATCTATTTTTTCACTTAGCCCATCTTTTAAATTTCATTTTTTTCAGATTGCTTTATCAAATCATAATTTTAATTTCTCTTCCTTTTTACTTTTACAGCGGAAGAAGGTGGCGTAATACCTGGAATGGGCCCAGAGGATCGAATAAACGCCGACCTAGAATCAGAAGACAAAAATGGAGATATCCCTGGTCTAGATTTGGACCATGCAATCGACGAGGGGAAGAAATCGACGAGCAAGAAAGTGCCATACAGTAAACCCATTCCGCGCAACTTCCAGGCACAATGGAATGAAATGGAGGCTGAAGATCAGGAACAGGTCGAACAAATTAATAATATTCTCGGCCAATTGCTCGAGCAACAAATCCCAGGAGTGGTTCCTTGTTCAGAACTTCAACCTACTGGTATATTATTGTATGGAAAAGTTATTCCTGTGGAACGTGAGTATCTAACTTTTCTATATCTAATTTATAATTTATAACCGTTAATGAATTAATCAATTCTAATGAAAGTAGCAAAACTGAAAAATACAAATTTCAAATTTTCCAGCGAATACCAAACTTTACGAGGCGATAACTAAAGGATCAGACGCAATCAACAAGCTGGTATTATCAGGCGAAGTGGAAGAAGTGCGCGATCTAGTTGTTCCACCTGAAGAGATGGAAGCTGTCGAGGAATACCTAAACGACAACAGAGACCTTGATTTCAATAAGGTACCAGACGTCGAACTACCAGCACCATTACCCAGCTCGAAATTCGCCCAAAATCCTGAACTGCTCAAAGCTCTCAACCGCGGTGGCAAACGCAAATTCGATCAGCTGATTGGCTGGACGGGTGACGGCGCCTCCGGCCGCGGTTATGACGATGAATCGTCCAGTGATATGGATCCACGCTTCGGTTCAGGTAAAGCCTTCGAAGACGAGGACTACCGCAAAGGATCAAGCACCGGCGACGAGGACGCCACCCCGCGGCGGTTCCCGAACGCTTTCAGCGACACGGACTTCCGGCAGTTCAAAGGTCGACTCGACAACGAGGATTGGGACGACGACGGTAGCGACAACGCGCGCAACAGCTTCGAGAAACAACTAGGGCCACCTGGCGGCAAGATGCCACCAATGGGAATGGACGGACCAATGATGGGTCCCCCACCGCACATGATGCCAATGCCGTTCGGCAATGGGCCACCGCCGATGGCGCCACCTGGTGGCTTCGGGCCCAATTTCCGTCCGCCACCGAACGGCAACTTCGGGCCCAACTTCCGCGGCCCGATGGGCCCGTTCGGTCAAGGACCCCCGCCACCTTGGGTTGGTCCTCCGCCGAACTTCCGGCCGAGTGGACCCAACAGCCAAATGAACTTCGACAGGCCCCCGGGACCGTTCGGACCAGGTTTTCGGCCACCGAATCCGGGCCAGTTTGGGCCGTTCGGTAAAGGACCGCCGCCTAACTGGCCCATGAATCGGCCGCCCAACGATAGTCCCATGGGTCGCGGTATGTTCAATAACAGAGGGCGCGGCGATAACATGCGCGGCAGAGGGCGCGAGGGGTACTAAGTTCATTAGCGCCATCTAGGCCGCTTAAAGCCGAATTACGCACTGCGCTCAAGATGGCGTTCGTGAACGCCTTTTGGACCAAGTTTTAGCCCTCGTTCGGCAGATGTCGCTACTGAACTTGTACGTTTCAGTAGTGTCTGTTTCGGTAGCGTCTACTTTTGATGAAATTCTTTGTTGTACAGTCAGATTCAAACAGTTTTATTGAAACTTAATTGGCTAAGTCACAGCCGTTATACAATTGTTGTATAAAATTTCTTTGTATTTAGTAACCATCGAACGTCGCGAGTCTGTAATGTTCCTACGCAATTAGCGCCGGCTGCGGTGTAGGTGAAAACGGTTATTATTCCAGATGGCGCTGGAGTGGCGGGCTATTTGAAATTATCGTATACGGTACTCTCGTTGTTAGGGTTTGGTGAGACGCACCGGATTTATATAATATATTTTTGGATATCGGAAACGGTAGGTAGCGAGTGTACAGTGTTTCTACGAGATGACGCCAGCGAACAGAAAATGTGTATATTTTGCGCGTGTCTATTGGATGTAAATGTGTGTTACGATATTGAATGTAAAGAATGTGAGAAAGTCGGAGTGAAAGGGACTTGTGAAAATGTTTCCTTTGAAAATGATTTATCTATGCAATAATAATAAAAAATTCAAAGAAATATGCTATTTTCGTTCTTACAATTTGCGTTACGTAACTTTTGTTTAAGATGCACGTGTATTCAATTAGCGAGTTCGTTACAATGTAGGTAAAAAGAAATGGATCGACTATTTTTTTTCTTTTTTCGCAGATGAAAGGTAATGGGTTCTTTGAAAAGCAATTTCAGTCAATTAATATCGTCGACAAATGTAAACGCAAACTTTGTGTAAAAAGGGCTTTACAAAATGCACTTTATTGAATACAAATGTATATACCTATACAACGTAGAAATCGTAAAACTTAAATCAATAACATTCGTCCTTCGCGTTTTCCCATTAATTTTCGCGCGGGAAATTTAAGTGCTTATTATATAACGTACAATAAATACTTTTTAGTAAACGTTGACAAGACATAACGGCTGAAACGAGTTTCAAATGTAGCGCTACATTGATTAACTTAATTAAGGTTGCATTGTTAAAGCAAGTAACAACAAATAACAAGGTAAATGTGTTTGTACAATCTGGAAAGTTCGTTATGGGATGTTATTTCACTGGTAATTATCGACTTAATTATGAATATTGATTTTCATGCGCGACGTTTCCTAACTTACACATTTCGCAAAGAATTCGTGGGGAATGTCTGAAGTAAGACTTTTGCGTTAGAAATGGAAACGAGAAATTGTGAAATTGAATGCGTTAAAGCTAAAAAACCATACTTTCGATTATCTCTTAACATTTATATATTTTCTCAATACTTAACATCAACTATAACACATTTCCGTTTTAAGAACAGAGCTGTCTATCTTTTGTGTATTACAAAGTCACATATTTGAAATCCCCTCGAAAAAAGCTGCAAACCAATTTTTACATTTTGTTGATTTAAATTAAAGAGTTAATAAAAACCAAACGGAATTGATTGATTTTGTAAAATATATTTTGTCGATATATCGAATCAATATAATCGTTCATTTAATTTGATATTTTAAAGTGGAGTGATCCACTGCTTAGTGCGACATATCGAATTTTATATTTCGTACGTTAAATGTCGATATCTCTAATCTTTCGAATCGACATTGATTTATATAATACTATTGCAGTTCAGCAAACCGCAAAGAACTGTTTTTGATATCTGTTCGTCAGGCTAAAAGAAACAATCTTTTAACATTGGGTAAAAAAGTTCATTTTTTCTACATGCGAGGAAAAAGCAGGACTTTTCCTCCGGGCAGAAAAGTTCACTTTTCTACCCTCCACGGAAAAGTTCACTTTTCCACCCTCTATGGAAAAGTTCACTTTTCTACCCTCGCAAGTTTTCGCACCTTTTTCTGTCCTCGGGCAAAAAAGATCATTTTTCTACCCTCCACGAAAAAGTTCACTTTTCTACCCTCCACGGAAAAGTTCACTTTTCTATCCTCCACGGAAAAGTTCACTTTTCCACCCTCCACGGAAAAGTTCACTTTTCCACCCTCCACAGAAAAGTTCACTTTTCTACTCTCCATAGAAAAGTTCAGTTTTCCACCCTCGGATAGAAAACTTCACTTTCCCGCTCTCAGTGTTATTTCGCAAGTTTTTCTGTCCCCGGGCGAAAAACATGACTTTTGCGCCCTAGAGCGGCAAAATAACGACGCCTGTCGAACAAGCATGAAAAACAGGACTTTCCGCTCTTGTTGCGCAATATAATACATCGTTATAATACAAAACATCGTTGGTCACGATTTGAAAGCACAAATGAAAGAAATTCGTTTTCGGCAGCGGCACGTCGCCGCTGGTTATCGTCAGTGAACGCATGTCGGCAGGTTGACGACGAAGAAGACATTGAGTTCGACGAGCGAGGCGAACGCGAGGAAGACGCCGTAGACCGTGAGACAAGCGATGCCGACTTTGCGATCCAATTTAAACTTGTTGGCCGCGAGCGTGACGTAGAGCATTATCAGCGTGGAGAAGAGCGATATGGAACTGTAGACGATCCCTTGGGAATTGATCTGCACGAAGTAATCGCCAGGGGATTTTGGCACGCAGACCGCCTTTATCAGCCAGGGCAGTCCAAGGCACAGCAGCACGTCGAATACGTTCGAGCCTATCGAGTTACTGATTCCCATGCTACCCAGGCCTGCCAAGTGCATTGATACATTTTATATTGAATCGTTACTTGTCGGAAATTGATTTCGATTTGCTTCCATTCGTTCGTCAATTTATTCTTTTTCTTTCACCATTACGTTAGTAACATGTAATACTCATGTATATATATATATATATATATATATATATATATATATATGTTTATACATTATTAATATTATTATTATTATTATCATTATTATTATTATTATTATATGCATATATATGTATATTATAATTAGATGAATGAACTCGGTTTGAACAGTTCAAACATTAACTTTTGAAAGATTTTTTGTTTAAAATTCTGTTTTGAAATTCTAACATTTCATACCAAATTGAAGAAAATTTATAAGAGATCCGATCTGTTTTTTTCTTTTTTAATTTCAATTCGATTATTATGCTATCTATATATGTATTTATGAAAACGATTGAAAGTCGGTACAGTAGAAATCATTTGCAATTTTTGATTACCTCACTCTCCGAATGGTTTTGGCGAGAAAAATTTGGATAACGCCCACTGTCTTTTGTTTTAAAAAGTAATTATTTTGTAATTTTTTTTTTTTTCGTTCATTTAATTTGATAAATTAGCTGGCAAATTTTTGATACTTCGATCCATCTTCCAAACATCAAGCATAATAATAATATATAACATATGTCATATATCATATACATAATATATATGATATATATGATATATTTATATACAATACATATACATATATTGTATGACTGTTTTTGTCAATTCAAGTGTTTTCATTAATTTTAGTATCATGCATAACTGATGTTATGTTGTTATTCTAATTCAATTTAATCATCTTCATTACCTTGGTTGGTAACGATGACACTTGATACGGCCTCCGGGACACTCATTCCCGCGGCAAGGAACGTTAAGCCCATCACCGAATCGGGGATGCCGAGTGTATCACCTACAATCAAATCATGGAAATTATTATTTCAATTAATTTTTCACACTAATCCCCGAGCGTCGCGCTAATCGCAAAGCCGCTACTCGTGTTGCTCGATAATGAATGGCCAACTTTTGCCGGGCGCGCTTAATTGGAAAATAAATTATGGTTGCGACGCGCGTTTTGAAATTCAAATTTCGCGCGCGCGACTTCAGCCACAAATGGTGCAATTTTCGTTGATTCGACACTACAAACGTAAGTTTTATTTTTACTTTGAAACGTTTTTGAGGTTACAAAAAAAGGTCAGGGTTATAAAAAAAGTCTCATTTTGAGTCAAAGTTTACGCAAACAAGTAGGTCGTCTGAGAATATTAAAACAATCAACTTGCGTTGAGACGTTTCTGAGACTTACAACAAGTGTCCCGCTTCAAAACATTTTGAGACGTCTGATTTTGAGGTGTCTCGTTTTGAGGCATTTCTGAGACGGTCGAAACAAGTAGCTCACTTTGAGACATTTTTGAAGTACCAAAAACAAGAATCTCACTTTGAGACAGTTTTGAGACTGAGAAAATGAGTGTCTCATTTTAAGGTACTGATAAGGTACCAAAAATAAGTGTTTTATTATGAGACGTTTTTGAGATTGCAAAAACAAATGTCTCGTTTGAGACGTTTTTGAAGATATGTCTCAATTTAATATATCTTTGAGACTTTTCAGATTAAGAAAGAGTCTCATATTTTATCTTTGAAATATCAATTGGGTTCAATTTGTATAAATCTCAGATACTTTTGGACATGAAAAATGTCTCAAAATGAGATAGTTTTTTGACACGAGAATTTATTTTTTTTTAGCAGAGATAAATTACCGATTATAGTGATGTCCCAAGCAACGACGTACGACATCGTAGCTATCCAAACGATACACATGATAAACGTGAGAACATAATACTTTCGCAGCGTTGGTCTCCTGCAGTCCGGGATGGTGAGCAGAAGAACGAAATTGATCGGCCATGTGAACACCCACCAGACTTTCTCGAGAGGCAGTTTCGGCCAATTTATGATGTCCACGATCTCTTCTAACATTGAATTTGAATTCAATTACCAATCTTGCATGCTTTTGCATCATTTTTTTTTACGTTTTGAGACCTTTTTTTACGTTTAAGACATCAAACGTGTCTTAATTCGTAACAAATGAAACACTTTTAGTGTCTTATTTTTATACATGTTTTACGTTTGAGACACCAAAAATGTCTCAATTCGTTACAAATGAGACGTTTTTCTGTCTCCAAATGAGCCATTTTGAGACTTTTTATGTTTAAGCCATTAAAAGTATCTCAACTGGTCATGAATGAAATATATCCAATGCCTCATTTTGAGATATATTTTGCTATTGAGACACCAAAAGTGTCTCAGTAGGTAACAAATAAGACGTTTTTCTATCTCAAACTGAGATATTTTGAAACATTTTTTACGTTTGAGACACCAAAAGTGTCTCAATTAGTTATAAAAGAAACATCTCCGATGTCTCATTTTGATACATGTTTTACGTTTGAGACACCAAAAATGTCGCATTTTGAGACTGTGTTACGTTTGAGACATTAAAAGTGTCTCAATTGGTCATGAATGAAACATCTCCAATGTCTCATTTTGAAACATCTTCTACTATTGAGACATCAAAAGTGTCTCAGTACGTAACAAATAAGACGTTTTTTAATCTCAAACTGAGACATTTTGATATATGTTTTACGTTTGAAACACTAGAAATGCCACTTCGTTAAAAATAAGACGATTTTCGGTCTCAAAATGTCTCATTTTAAGACTTTTATATATAAGACACCAAAGTGTCTGAATTATTCATAAATAGAACATCTTCAATGTCTCATTTGGAGACACATTCAACATTTGAGACACCAAAAGTATCTCAGTACGTAACAAATGAAATGTTTCTTAATCTCAAACTGAGGCATTTTGATACATGTTTCACGTTCGAGACACCAGAAATGTCATAATTCGTTAAAAATAAGATGTTTTTCGGTCTCAAAGTGTCTCATTTTGAGACTTTTACGTTTGAGACACCAGAAATGTCCCATTTTGAGACTGTGTTACGTTTGAGACATTAAAAGTGTCTCAATTGGTCATGAATGAAACACCTCCAATGTCTCATTTTGAAACATCTTCTACTATTGAGACATCAAAAGTGTCTCAGTACGTAACAAATGAAACGTTTTTTAATCTCAAACTGAGACGTTTTGATATGTTTTACGTTTGAGACACTAGAAATGTCACAATCCGTTAAAAGTAAGACGTCTTTCTTAAAATGTCTCATTTTGAGACTTTTACGTTTGAGACACCAAAGTGTCTCATTTGGTCATAAATGGAACATCTTCATCGTCTCATTGTGAGACATTTTTCACATTTGAAACACCAAAATTATCTCAGTTGAGACGTTTCTAGTGTCTCAATTACAAAAAATGTCTCAAAATGAGTCACTCTTTGTAACAACGTTTTTACAGACGAAATAATGTATTAAACACAAAGGTACGCACCTGTTTCATCATCCGAAGATGAAATTAGTTCGTAGCTGTCGACGTCTATTACTGAAGTACATTCTGCAACAATAAAGGACACATTGGGGTCAAGATGGAATCATAGTTTAATAAAAGTAGCGCTTATTAAAGAGAAAAGGAAAACGAAAGTACGGAGACGAAAAAAGTGGTAAAAGGAGGGAAACGACGGGTAAGAAAGGAAAGCAACGACGTTTAATGAAGGAAAAGAGGGGCGGGGGTTTGCGAGGGGTGGGAGGGGAATGGGGGATAAAAAGTGTGCGGCGGCTACGTCAATCGACGAATTTGCGCCGGCAAAGCGTTTATTCAGAAGCAGCGTATTGATTTACTGCGGAACTTTGAAAAATAAAGAGACCGGCATTGATGCGCAAAGTACATTTTTCACTCCGCGGCTTTTAATTAATTTCCACTCCGCACTTTCGCGGCGAACTTAATTGAACATTCGCTTGGCAATTCGCCGGCGCTATCGCGGCAAGTAGTTCGTTCCCACTCTTTTACGCGACTTTGATAATTAATTTCTTGAGAAAACGGTCCTCGGTTTATCTACTGTCCGAATTTTACAGCGGAGTTAATTTTTTCCTTTCTTTCGTTCTTTTCGTTTTTTTTTCTGCAATTATTTTTTTCATTTTAAAGTTGTTAGAAAATATAATTTTCGTTTAAGAACTTTCAATCCAACAATATTTTCTGCGCTGGGTTCGAATTTGAAAATGAAAATTTAAATTTCCCGCCCGAACTTCACAATCAGGAATTTACGCTGCGCTGTGATAAGTATCGACTTTGAATTTCGCGAATCGGCGCTTCAGTTACGAAATTAAAATTCTGCACAGTGCTAATACAAAACAATTTGCCTTAACAAAATTAAAAACAATATAATGTTTAATTGTAAAATACTTACTCTTCGCAATTAGCGGATCCGTGATTTTTCCATTTAGGAACAAGGACTCGTTGAAATTGGCGTTTTGCACGATGTTATCACGAATTTTATTGTTCGCGATAAGTGGTTGCTCCTCGCTCAAGTTTTTGTACTTGCGCTTCTTGGCGCACGTGAAATTCATGAATTTACTGATACGCCGATTGAAGTACATCGCTGCAACCGAGTAAAGAGGGCGGATCGATCATTGGATCACACCAGTGGTACTCTCGACACACTGAGAGAAACGTGTCATAATTTATTGTTGGAATATATATAGTTCGACAATCGCGCAACGTTGAATAAAAAACTATCGATTGCGCGAAATTCACAAACCAATATTCAGTTTTGGCGCCAAAACGAGGAACACGATATCACAGTGATATCACAAGGAAGTCACAAATGAATCACAAGTGAATTACACGAATCGTGACAGAAGCGTGATATCACAGATGTGACATCACAGTGATATCACCCTAAACATCACAGATGTGACATCACGGTGATATCACCGAAACATCACAGATGTGACATCACGGTGATATCACCGAAACATCACAGATGTGACATCACAGTGATATCACCGAAACATCACCGATGTGACATCACATTGATATCACCGAGACATCACAGGTGTGCCATCACGCTGATGTCATTGTAACATCTTAGATGTGACTCATCGTGGTAGGTATACATTATCACAGGTGTGACATCACAGCGATGAAACAGTGATATCACATACATGTCACAAAAGTTATATAATATCACGGGCATGATCTCTAACGATAATGGCTTAGTTTAAAGTAGTATTTAACTAAGATCGTTAGCTACATGGTTATGTGTTCGAGCTACAGATTGCAAAGTACTGAGTTCAATACCCGACTGTGTCGACTAGGATAAATCATTGTAATTTTATTTCGTTGGATGACTTATTTGTGACATGTATGTGACATCGTTATTTCGTCACTTTAATGTCACATCTATGATGTCATACACCTGTTACTATGATGTCACTGACACATTACTGTGATATTATTGTGAGGTCACAAGTGTGATGTCACAGAGATGATATTACTGTGATGTCACATTTGTGATATCATGTATCTGTCACGATGAGATGGAAATAGTTGATCACTTGTGATACACTTGCGACTTCCCTATGATATCACTATGATATCATAGGGAAGATATCATTGTGAAGATATCATGATGATATCATTGTGACTTTGTTAGTTGTCTGGAACATTTCACTGTGAGATCAACAAGACGAGATTTACTGATCATCATTCCTTAAAATTTAAATTATTAAATTTTTAAATTTGGCGCCAAAACAAGTAACACGACACTTAGATTGGCAATCTATTAGATGTTAATATTCGCCAGTAAAATTGATTACATCTAACTTTAAATATTGTTTCTTTTCACACATCATGAAGGTTTTCTTGATATTATTCAAAAAAAGTTTTTTTGCATTCAATATGGCGAATTTTTGTACAACAGTTTTTTCTCTCAATGCGTTTAACGTTTACGAGAGGCACGGGTTGAAAATCGTAATATACGTATGTCCTGCAGTTTTGACTTCTGCAATCCGAAGGATTTACATACCCAAGATGTACAATATATATGAAAAAACAAGAATTAATGCTTCGTACCAATCGATACGACCGTCAGCCAGTGTTGCTATCAACAAGCCTACCGTTAGACCATACGCCATACAATCGCGCGTTATGGACCACCAGTTCAGGTTCAGCACCTTAAATTACATCAATTCAAAAGCAAATTAAATGATGGATGATATAAAAAACATTTTTATCTAAAAAAGAATATTAGCATTTTTTTTTTTTTTTTGAAATTAATACTATCTATGAAGCCATCATTTTCATAATGAAAGTACAGTGATATTGCAGTTATATTACATGCGTATCACAAACGTATTACATGTGATTATAATTTTGAGTGTGACAATCTTGAGTGTAAGTCGCAATTTTCTGATCAGTGAGATATCCCTGAAATATCACGCGGTGTTATCACAGAGATTTCATCGCGGTATCACAGTGACATCACATTGTGATATCACTTCGAAATCATCATCATATCAAAATAATTTCACTATAACCGCATAGCAATATCAGAATGATATCACATAGTGGTTTAAATGTAATATCACATTGATATCACTTGTTTATTACAGGCACTTGTGATTTACATGTAAAATGCAATTTTATTTTCAGTGTGATATCACTGAAATGTCATGCTGTGATATCCCAGAGATTTCATCGCGGTATCACAGTGACATCACACTGTGCTATCACTTTGATATTACCGTTATATCAAAGTGACTTCACTATGACTTCATAGTGATGTTACAATGGTATCACATGGTTGTAAAAATGTGATACATGTACCTAGACAAATTGTGTGATATCATTATGATATCGCGGTAAAATCATTTTATGATATCACTGTGATCACAATTCTCTACAATACCGTCTCGTGACATCGCAATGATATCACTTTAAGGAGGAAATCGCGATTTACAGGTGAATCGTACGTGACACGCATTTGATATCACTACGATACATCATCATGATATCACTGTGAAAGTTCTGACTGTGTGGGTATATTATTTCACAAGAAAAAAAACTTTTAGTTTTAGAAAATACTGCTCTACTTTCACTGTTACTGTAGTTTCTTAATTCAACGCAGATGGCGCCGCAGGCTTTCGAGAAGTCCGCGGAAATTTGAATGCCAACGTGGAGAAAGGGCGCGAAAAATTCAAAGTGACCTAAATGAAACGGTCGACGTCGATGAAAAAAAGAAGGGGGGAGTGGCATTGCGAATTCACGATCCGCCATTGTGTTACCTGGTTGGCAAACAATCCGCAGCAAGCCGGCACGGCTAAAATGTTGAACACCGCGGAGCCGACGATGGTTCCGATGCCGAGGTCACCTTCGGTGACGAAAGTTCCGACGATATTAATGAATAATTCCGGGCTGGATGTCGCCGCGGCCATAAAAGTCGCCCCGGCCACGTCTTTTGAGACGTTGATATCTGCAAAAATGATTTATTCGTCATTAAATATTAACGCTCTTGGCGATGCAGCCACTCGTTTCCGCCCCTCGGGGACTTTCCTTTTTGTCGCCTCTCATACGGAGTTAACTTTTCATCGACGAAATTTGCATCGCCTTTATATGCGCCTTCTGAATTTACGACGGCGAAAAGTTTATGGCAGTCATTGAAAGGGTAATCGTGGACGAAAACAAGCGGGCGCGAATTTGAATTCCCCGCGCTTTTTCAAAGCCAGTTTCAAAATCGCGCAAAACACGCGCGACTTTTGTGACCTAAATTTTTTTTTGTTTTATTTGAAATATTTTTATTTTCTTCCAGCAAGAAGATTACTTTTTTCCAAACGAGTTTCATTTATAAATCCAAATGTCTAAATTTTATAATTCAAATTCAATTCAATTTCTGAAAAAATCGGAATTTGATATTTGAATTTCAAAACCAAAAATTTGTAGTTTAAAATTTGAGAAACTTAAACATCAAAACTTAAAATTTGCAATTAAAAATTCGAAAGAAAATTTGAAATTGGAAAATCGAAATTCGACATCTGAAATTCAAAAATTGAAAGTTGAAACCCAAATTTTGAAATCCGAAATTTGAAACTTGGAACTTGAAAAATGGGCAATGAATTTTGAAATTCGCAATATTAAAAATTGATTGTAGAAAAATTGCCAAAAAGTATACACACGTTCGCATATTTTTTTTATCGAAGGCACGAAGAAGTCGTCGCAGACAATCGCCAGCAGGAGAAACAGATAAACAGCGACGACAAAGTGGACGACGATGTATCCCGCCTGTCGTTGCTCGCGCGTGAATCCATCTGACGGGAATTCTTTGATCGCCGGTGCGGTGCAGTTTTCCGGCCCTTCAAAAGTCTCGTTTTCCACTTGCAGTAATTTCCGCAGCCCTTTGAGCGACATGCAAAAAACAGCTTCTCTTTAGTCGCACATAAAGGCCCATCGTCGCTCTGCATAGGCGCATTCAAAGCTATTTATTTGCGCGAATAACAAACACCGTGACATGTTTTGTTAGCGCTTTCAAACTACTACCCTCCCCCTCCCTCCCCCTCCCCGCCTCTCAACCCCACTCCCCTCTCCTGCACCGCCCCCTAGAAAAGCAATGTGGGCAACAAGAACTGCAACACAACGGGGGATGAAGCTCTTCTTCATAGAGCAACACCATCAAGTATCTACTTATAATTCCAACTTCTGCCAACCACATGCCACCTATCCCCATCACAACTGTATCCCGTCCTCTACACCCAGCACG